>PVIC010015336.1:0-13180 GCA_004025085.1 Thryonomys swinderianus
TCTAGACCCTTTTTGATGAAATAGACCAAAAACAAAATCTAGCCCCACCTGTAGTAAATAACAATTTCCTAGCCATTTTTGCTGTTTTACTTTCCGGATGGAATTCATTTTGAACAACAATTTTGATTTCTCCTTGAGCAAGACAATATTTTTGGTTTTGCATGAAAGAGAAGAAATGGTTAGTGATACTAGCTGAGAACTCACTGCTGTCAGAGCCACACCGCTGACATGGACAGAGTGATCCTGGAAAGGCACACTTTCTCTCTTTGCAGGAGAATGGCATGGAATGGGGGTGGGTTAAATAATAAATTTCCTGCTAGGGAAGACACTGAGAACTCACGATATGGTAGAAAGACAGACATTCGAGCAAAGAAATGCAACTTGGTTTTTAAAAGTGTGATGACCATCCTTTAAGGTAAAGTTAAAGGAAGGGCTTAGCTATATCTGAATGGGAGCAAGAAAAATACCACAGCTGGGAAATATTTGTTCTAGGTCTTGCCAGAGGAGGACGAGGTTAGAAGGTGAAGATGGCTTTCTCCAGGCGGAGGGGACTGTCTATCCTATTCTTGGTGCAGAGCCCTCCTCTTCATGTGGAAGACATGCCATCTTGTCCAGGAACGTGGATTAAAGAGGGAATCTATAAAATTGTAATCCCGGAATTCAGAATATATCTTCACGTTAGTGTTCTCCTCATACTGTCCTGCTTTCTCCAGCTCTGAGTTTTGAATTGTAATGTGAGAAAAGAAAGATAAAAAAGAATCCTTTGATTCTCTAAATAGCCCTTAAACAAGGATTGCTTAGGATCAGGGCCTGCAAACCAGTAATGTTTTCACTTTATAGCTTGGCATAAACAAAATATCCCAGTTCTGTTTAAGAAAGTCTAATACTTATTTGACCTAAATCTATAGTAACTGCCTATATTTTCTTTCTCCCCAAGTTCTGGAGTTAGGATAGAGACCTGGGTGGATTAAAAGTGAAATTTAAATCAATACACAGGACTTGGAAGGTAAGAACGTATTTGTTTGGTTTTCTGATTGGTATATGAGTTTCTCAAATTTAGGAACTTTGATTCTGAGGTATGTTTTCTACATGTCAGTTTCAAATCTTATGATACTCAGGGAATGTACAGATGGAACTGATGGTGAGATCATATTTGAAATATAGATTCTCTGATATTCTGCCAAGTGAAATACTGTGGCAGTCAGAATTCATTTTTATCTCAACTGAAAAAATTCCCCAAAGAGGAAGAGAGAGGGCATGATCATTACCATATAATTATTCTGGTATATCTTTTCTCCATTTTTCTTTTCTTTTGTAATGCATGGCAGTAATTATCTTTTCAAATCTTACCTAGATCCAGGCTCCCCACACTGTGTATCTTTTTTCTGCTTCCTGTTCAGGTCATATGTAAAATGATGGCAGATAGCCTTTTATAGTGTATGTATGTCTTTGTACCTCATTTATTCTGGTCTTGGGATTTGTACCAGGATGGTAACTGAGGCCATGTTCCCTTTATTTATTTTTTGACACTGATGAGTGTGTTGTTTCACTTGAAATGAACACTAAAATGCCAGTTGGTATCTTATTTGTCTTTTTTCTCCTTTTGTTTACTAATATACCAAAATAATTCCAAGTCACTTGTTTGCTTGATTGTTCTAGAAATGACAAATATGGACCGCATATATTGAAACGTCTTTCTGTTTTCTGGGATCAATTCCCAGCTTGGCTCTGATCTCTAGAGAGTAGTGTTCCGGAGCCTCATATGGCTATCAGACCTCATGTCGGTTCCAGGCAGCCATGTTGTTATTCTCCTGCTGATAGGACTTTCACAGAATGTAGAAACATATCCCTCCTGATGAAATAAATGTGTGTTCCCACTTACAGAACAGTATCAAGAGGTTTATGCTAATAACACAAATCATAATTCAAGCAGAGCATTTCATTATCTGGTCACTCAGATTTACATGTGAAGCTAGAACTGAAAATAAGACAAAAACCTTAGAATACAATCTTTGCTAAATGTCAAAGAAAGTTGGCTACCTAAAAACGCACATTAATCGCAGTCAGAAATAAATGGCATCATTTCAGTGCAGTGCAAAGGACACAGTGACAGTTTCAGAGCCTTGCTGAAACTTATATTCTTTTGTAAGCTGTGCTTGATTTAATATGCTTTCTTTTTATTCACTGCTGCTCAGATGTGTGTCTTATTTATTTGCCAAGATAGCTGGCAATATATTGTAATGAGAAAATACTGCTCTTGAAGGTATGATTACATAACTTAGTTGTTATATAAACTAGAAAATCACAAGCCAAGGGATTAGTTCTGTACCTGTCTACGATTTATGTCTTCTAATTATTAAAAATCTGTAACATAATATTTGTAGTCAAAAGTGACTGCTGCAGTTTTAGGAGAACATCACATGGCTAGCAGAAATTACTACAGTAAAGAATATTTTAAACCTCGCTTCTACATGAAAAGCTAACTTTTTAATTCAATATAATTCACTGAAAAAACAGGACTTTTAAGGTATATTAAAATAAACAAAGACGTGATTCTTGTCATGTGGAATTTACCATATGGCAAAACTGATAAGTAACTGACTGTTGTGCAAAATACGCAGTACTCTGTGAATAACTTTAAAGGAATAAAAACATATTTCAGAATAGGAGGGAGAGCATATCATGAACATGATCACATTATTGGATCACAATAAGTAAGCAAAGTATATTTATCAGAGATTACATCATGTACACATACAATATTTTTAAAAAGTTATTATATTATAGAATGAACTAACATTCTGTTAAATAGAATGGTAGTGAGGGAAGCAGTCCTGAGTTACCACATCCTTACAGATCAGCACTGCTAGTATCATCCATGGATAATGACCTATTTTGGATGACTAGCACCTCAGAGATGTTGCTGTTATCCACACAAGCTGTGCTTATTTATTTAATATTCTTTTCTGCCAGATTTATTTGATTCAACTGTCTGTACACAGAACAGAAGGGATAGAAGCAGCAGAAATGTATGCCAGGGAAGAGATATCTTCAAAATGACAGGAGTTGCACATGTGCCACAAAATTTCCCTCGGAAGAAGATGGAAAAGTGTCTGCTGTATACTTCTGTAAGAAGGCCACTGGGGTGCTCAACATGAGCAGTGGGGGGCTGTAGGGAGGACAGGGGAATGGGGAAATGAGAATCAAGATGTATCATGTACAAGTACATAGTCTTACTATTTAATGTGATCATAATGTATGTACAAATGTACCAATAAAATCCATTAAAAATGAAAAGAAAATGAAAAACTGGGTGTAGAAGTTCTATCGCAAAGGAGTGAGTTATTGAAGAGAAAATGGAAAGAGCCGAGTTAAAGAAATTATCAAGAAGTATTACCAGGTAACAAAGTTGTGAGATGAAGCATGTATTGTTTTGATCCATATGGGAGAGAGAAGCATTTAGCTATGGGAGCTAGTATAGGAAGGAGAAAACCGAGTCCTAAAGGGTACTGTTGAGCCTGAAAATGATAAGTGTCCAAAGAAGACAGTGGACGCTTGTACCTACTCAGATTAAAGCTGCACTCAGTGGTGTCATAAATTACTATGCAGATACCTATTACTATGCCATTGACTTTCTGGGGCTCACTCAAAACTAGAGAATTTGAAAAGAAAGATGTGAATGTGTGGCAAACTATGTGATGTGCTACATTGACCTGAATTCTAAAGAGAAATAAGATTCTGCAGTCTTCCCTGAATTTAATGCCATCATACCAGAACTGTAGAGCAGATTCAGTAACCATTTAGTTTGGACTCTTGCCTATGCACCTTAGTACTGAAATAACATTTTCAAAGGCCACGGTCTGGATCTCAAGGTCACAGAACACAAAAGTAACCAACATTGTAGCTTTGTTACAATTGACTACAGCATTTCTTCAGGCTGAGTTCAAGACAGTGTAGTGAAATAAGCAATGCTTTTCTTACTTCTTTAGCATGAAGACATACATGTAAAACTCATATAAGATGAAAAGCACAAATGCTGAAGAGTAAAAAATAGGAAATGTACCTTCAAAGATGGTTTAAAAATGACCATCTTCACAGGTAGTCATTTAGGTCTTAGAGTTTCCCTTAGGACTCAGACTTTCTGACAATCATAGATTCTTAGATGATACCTTACAAATGAATTTGATACTTTATTTCTTTAAAGTGAAAGCGTTAGTCAAAGCCAAGTGATAGTCTGTAAGTTGAGCTCTGATAGCATTTCTCCCCTTCATTGAAAACAATAAATTTAACCTGTGCATCTGGACAGCCAGGTGAGATACATTTTCTTACCTCTTACCCGCTGGCTCCATTGAATCCAATGGGAGAGTGTGAGATAACAGGAGGTTTCTCCACCAAACAAGGGGCTGGAACTCAGAACGTTTTGCTGTGAACTCAGTTTCAGAAACTGCACTGCAGTTCACAGCCAACACTCTGTGTCCCCTTTTATGCCAGAGCTACTGTAGTTTATTCCTGCAGGTTCCCTGTGCCTTAGGTATAACAAGGCTGCTTAGGAAAATATCACTCTTATTTGGCTGGGTACTGCTCAGTAAGCAAGTTCCATTCCATAAGCTGCATGAAAGCTTAAGGAGGTTTTCCTCAAAAGCCTGCAGGAGCATGCCTTTTATCTTCTGCCTGAGTGTAAATGGCACCTCTTGGTCAGAACATCAAGGCTACGAGTGATGAAATGACTCGCTCCAAGGAACATGTGCTCTGTCTTATTGAAATGGACTGCTACACTCTAATCATCTATGTGGACTTTTAGAGGACTGACGTAAACCCATTATCCTGTTCAAACCATTAATATGACTTAAGCAAAGTTTTCAGTCAGTCGTAATTGAGATCAATCTTGATTAATAAGGTATATAATAAGTAGCTATAGATTCAAGGAAGTAAGCACCTTCTCCAAAAAATGCCTAATCACTATAATGTCTTTTTTTTTTTTTTGGTGCAAATGTAGAATTTTATTTCAGCACTACAAATGACTGAGTCTGTTAATTCATATATTCATGTGTTTGTATAACAATTATAATGATCTCTTTGAACAGAAGTTCTGATTATGGCATATCTTTATGCAAATCTTTCACTGTTTTCCCACTTTTTTTATGGAACCAACATCTGGAAATACTTGATTGTTACCTGTGTCCCCAGTCTCATGCTGGGTTACTCTCCTCCTTTCTGCTTACACTCACAAACACTGGGCATTTTGAATGTATAATAATGTATTGTGCAGTCCCACCCTGGTGCTTTTGCACATGGTACCTTTAAAAGAATACCTGTCTTTAAAAGAATATTTCCTTCCTCTTTTGCCTTCTATTCTCTATTTAAACTGAAAATATTATACAACATGGTTAATTCACTTCCTCCTGAAATAAATTATCTTTTGGCTCTCTGTAAATTTATTTCAGAGATATTTAATCACATTTTATTAATATATTTGAATGGTCAGAATTTTTCTCACCCAGTATACTTGGGTTCAACAAAGGCAGAAACTATATTTGGTCAGAATGTAGCATAATAGATGTTCAGTGAAGAATTGTTCTGATTCGCAAATAAACTAGAGATTAGTTAATAGAGAGAGATCAGCACATCAAAAGACTTAGACAAAGCGAGATTATAGCTCAGAGTTGCTGCCCAAGGTCCTGAGTTTGATCCCTGGTACCCCCCCCAAAAAAAAAACCAGACAAAAGATGAAGCATGAGTCATATTTGGGAGCTTTGAAAGCTTCAATTTTTTTCTTGTGCACTTGGAAGGATAGTGCTATGTTTGGAGAATCCGTTTGGTTTGTGGAATAAGTTTCTAAGGCTGGAGAACTAAGTAGGGAAAGGACAAAGCTGAAGAGCCTTCTCTACCGTTTTAAGAAATTTGGACCTCTCAAGGACATTCAGAAGACAATGACAAAGCAGAATGGGATCATTATAGTTGTGGGGCTGTGGGTAACAAAGAAAAAGAAAAAAATACTTAGGAAGCTGTACTGTGATAATACAAATGAAAGCCAGTAGGAGCTGGATTGGGAATCCTGTGGAGAAAGGAGACTAGATTCTAGATTAAGAGGGCGGGATGAATTAGCCTTGTGATTGATGTGACATAGGGAAGAACAGGAGGATTTGAGCATGACCTTTTATTCTGCTCGTGGGCACTCAAGTTTTCTTTACAGCTGAAACTGAAAGCCTTGTATTCTCATAAGAGAAGTATAGTATACATTTATAAATGAACAGGCATTCAAATAATTTGTCTTGTATCAAATTTTTAAAGTTCTGAAGAGATGATTTTGAATATCAAACCTATTCAATATGCCAATACACTGGGAAATGAGCACGTTAGGAGGGAAACCAACGTCTTCCTCCTTGAGGACTTTGGCGTAATGGGAAGTCTCAGGACTGTAGCACGGTCCTCAGAAGATCCGGGTGGTTGGCTGAATGGAGGTGCCGAGGAAGAAGCAACCACTACACTGCAAGACAGAGGAGCAGAGGCAGGAAGCTTGAGGGATCCTTCCTAAATCCTTACTTAAATAGTTGTAGTTAATATACTGACTTCCTGGGGTAATGGACTCACAAACCACATTGTGCTTTATTGCTGTTGTACTTTAGATCTAAAACAGCCCCAAAGCCTCATGCTCTTGGAAGATGATCGAACCATGGGGTCAAGCAGTCGACCAGTGAGGGAGTTTATAGTTCAGTGTGCTGTTAGGAGGTAGGCCTGGCTGGAGGAGAGGCCCGCTGGGGAGCGGCCTGGAAGGGTGTGTCTCCTCCCCGGTGCCATCCTGGAGCTCTCTGCCCCTCCACAGCCAGGTTACCCTCTTTGTCATGGCCTCTATCGTGCTTCTCTGCCTGACAGCCTGCTCCTGACTATGGGCTGAGACCTCAACCACAAGAAACCTCTCCTTTGTTAAGTTGTGAGTGTTGGGTGTTTTGTGCCAGCAATTTGGGGAGTAACTAAGACAGAGGGCATTTTACAGTACAGTTCGACCTTTTACAATCCTAATAAGTAGACATTATCTTTACCTTAGGGAAAAGACATCTAAGGAATTCCTGTCAACTCAGAACCCCGCTCTGGCCAAGCTGTGAACTGGGCTTGGGTCTTCTGTTCTCCAGTCAAACAACTTCTCGGCACTTTGTCCTGCAGGGAGCAGAGGACCCGGTTTATGGGGCTGTGTCTCGGAGGCTGTTAACCAAATGACACCGTCGACTCCTCTCTTTCCCTGGCTAACACATTTTATATCTTACTATATCCGTCAGGGCCACCTTAGCAATCTAACAGGACTCTGGCCATCTCTCCCTACCTGCGCACCTTCGCCCCTTCCACACTGCTCCAGGATCAGCGCCGTAGCACCCCGGGGGTTTTCCTGGAGTAGCCTCTGTCCCCGTCCTCCACACAGCCTAGCTTCTCACTTCCTTTTTATCCTAATGCTGTCTCTTCTGTGAGGCCATCCGGGTTTTCTTGATCTAAAGTACAACCCTCATCCTGAGACTTCCTAAATCTCCTTCCATTCGTCTTTTCCACCATGAAAATGCTCTGCATTTTCCTCACTGACCCTTTAACATCTGTCTCTTCCCCGAAGATTGTGACCTTCTGCTCACTCCACTTAGAAGAGCACCTGGGATCTACACGGTGCTCAACAAACGCTTTTACATGACTAAATACTGAAAGCTTAGAAGGGACCTTTGGGAGCCTTGAAGCAGAAAAGAGATTTACAAGTCTACTTTTGTATAATTAGCTGGATACCATGGAAATGATAAATGATTAAAAAGAGAAGGATAAAAAGGAATCCAAATCGGAGATGGTAAAATTAACAAATGTGTAACAATACAATGACTCCTCTCATATAGTCTAATTCTGAGGGGAAAAAAAGGAGAGGCACAATTTTTTGCTTTTTTCTAAATTCTACTTTTATTCCCTTAGTCTATACTTAGCCACATATAAACCATGACACTTTTTTGTCAGATGAAGCCATGTACAATTGCTGTTTCTGTTGGTCAAAAATAGCCAAATCTTACAATATCTTACTGTTCAGCTAGAGGTAGTTTTGATAAATAATAAATAATGACAAATAATATCAATGTTATGAAAATTATCTAAAAACTGCCTAATTTGTAACTTATACATTAAGCCTAAAAAGATGTGGAAGATTATCACAAAAGCTCTCAAATCTGGGCAGAAAGAGGTCATAAATTATGAGAACCAAAAGTTCTATGTAATTCTGCAGAGATTACTCCCATTTTCCCTGCATGTTACTCCGCATCGATATTTATAGCAATATATCGATATTTATGGCAACCTTCTTGAGTCATTAATAAAAACTGATAAAAGCTTCAGGGAATTTGGGGCTGGGGGTGATGCCCCATGCTTGTACTTCCAGGCCCTTAAGAGTCTGAGGCATGAGATCACAAGTTCCAGCCCAATCTGGAGACTTTATTGAGTTAACTAGATCTTATCTCAGAATTTAAAAACAAACAAACAAACAAACAAACAGGGATATAGCTATTTGTGAAGATCCAGAGTTAGAGTCTCTGTACTGCAGAAAACAAATTTGAAAAACCCAAATCTTTATAATTAAAGTACACATAAAATTTATTTCAGAAAGAATTCCATTCTAAATGATTAAAAACTGAAATACTTTTAGCTCATAGCTAACATTGAAAAATTTGGTTACTGGTTGAACAAGATAGTCAATGCTTTGCATAGAGTTTTGATTTGTGAAAGACCAGTTAATTTATTCTATCCCATGTTGAAGTTTGAATCCAAGAGATCTCATTAATTAATCATGAAAGCAATCACTAGCAACTAAACATAAAAGTGTTTCACAACATATTAAAGATCAGTTTGTTACATTCTCATGCCAAGCTGTGTACTGTAAATAATATTAATTTCTATCTGGCTTTTCTTCAACAAAGCCACAACCACTAATTTTTGTTGATTTGAAAGTGATATTTTAAAATGTTACTTTTGTCTTTTCTGTAGACCAGGAGGAGCAGTACATAATTTTCTTGTGATGATTCCATTGAAAGGATTTGCATACAATTATGGAAACAATTTCTGTTCCTAGCAGGAACAAACGCAGGATGAAGTAAGTATTCACCGTATGATTAGCCTAATTTTGATATCCCACTGAGGCTCGCTCAATTCCAAGAAGTAATTGTAAACTCATGTCAGTGACCCAGAGTGAAAATATCTGATTACTCACGATTAAGCTTCTTTGGGGGAATGGCCCTGATGTGATCATGTGCACATCGTGATTTCTGGAACAGCACACCATGTGACAAATGACAGTTTTCACAGTGAACTCCCCAACCGTCAGCCGGGAAAGTTGTGGTTCTCGTATAAACTCCATGATTCGCAGGCAAGTTACTTCAATGTTCTATCTTTCCTCTTTTGCCTTTTTATATAGTGAAGAAGACTAACGTGAGATTTTACTAGCCATTATACTTTCTCTGTAACTGCTAATAAAAATCTTCTCAGACCTTTCCCTCTTTTCACCCTCATCTCAAGGTGTTCCCCATCCTTCTTCCCAAATATGATATTTAAGGTGTCCCCAAGTGATCCCCCGCTTATTTGTTTTTCCTTTCCATTCTGGAATGAGTGCTGGATGCTGACAGCATGCCAGGTTGCTGATTCAGAAATAAAGCAGTAGGAGGTGCCAACCTACGTGAAGCTTGTGCCGCTGGCTGAGGCTGACAACAAACAAATACACACAAGCATTTATAATGAGAAGAGGTAACCGGGTTATAAAGAAAAATAAAAGAAGTGAGCGGTAGAAGTGATCGAAGGTGCTGAGAAAGGAGGAGAGAGTCTCACACCAGCACCTCGTCGCTGTGCCTCACTCAGCTCCTGCTACAGATCGCAGTTCTGAGCAGTGGGCTTCTCGCTCGCCCTAGCTCACTGCAGCAACCGGGCCTAGCTAGAGAAGTGTCTGCCCCCACCCTGCGGCCCGTCGCCGTTTTTCCTGAAGCCTCTGCCTCAGCTTTAGGCCATTTTAAAAGCCTTCGCTGACCTCTTCCATGTTGACATTCCCTAGCAAACTGCTTGTGTAGTAATTACAGCTCATGGCATTTTGAATTAATCATTAACTAATTCTACACAGGAGTTTTGAAAGCACTAACTGCACGCCAAGCCAGTGGTTGATCTCAAGGATGATAAATTATAGTAATTGTGGATACTGATTTACTTCAGTTTCCATAAAATATGGAAGTGGTTCTTATTCATTTTTGTTTCCATAGCTTTTTCACACAAACCAAATAATATGCTCCTTAAGAACAAATTGGATTGAATTGAATACTAGAATAAAACTGTTGCCTTTTTTGAAATATCTTCCTCATTTTCTCAAGCCCAATAATAGCAGAGGTAATAATAATAACTAACAATTATTGAAAAACTGCTTAATACAGGGATATTCTAGTAAGTGCTTTATTGGCATGATCTGAGTTTTATTACCTTTATTTTACATAGCAGAAACTTATGATAGAGAAGTTCTTGGCCAAGATCACTTAACTGTTAATTGGTAGAGACTCATTCTGGCTGGCATTAGACTTTGCCTTTTATTCTCTCTGTGATGTGCTCTATAATACAAAGACAACTTATTTCCACTCGATTTGGGTTAACTTTATTCCCCCAACTGAGGACTCAGTTTGACCCAGACCCATCTCTGACCACAGAGCACTGCTATGGGTATTTCGAAGAAGTGCTGTGGCTTCTGTTTCTTGCACTTGCCATCCACTGAACAGCTCTCACTTCGAGTTCAGAGGAAAGCGATGCCTCTGCGCCCGATACGCTCCTTGTTCAGAGGCCGGTGGGTCTGATCCTAGTGTTACACAGCCACTGTAAAGAGTGAAATAATGAACAAAGTTTCTCTCATCGCAATAGGCTGTAAACGCTGCCCCGTGGTCCAGTTTGGCTAGTGATGTTGCCCCTGCCTCTGCGGAAGGCTTGCTATCAACCGCTTTCTCTCTACAGGACTGTGAACGGTGAATCTAGAATTAGGTCATCATTAATTACAAGCTTTGGAATAACTACTTAGATCTATCTATATGCTTGCCCGACTTCTTCCTTTCTAGGAAGAGTCGCAGGACTATTTCATAAATTATCTTCCAACGCAGTATGGATGGACTTGATGATACAAGGATGAATGTTGATGATTTTCCTGAGTAGGTACTTATAGAGTAAAACCAAAAAAGTATTTCTAATTAGAATAAAGTGTTCCTAAGAATTATAACAGACATATAGAAATGTTTGTCTCTATTTTTATAATTGGAATGTATCAAGTGAAGTATTATCGGGATAGAAATAAGACAAAACTACTTTTATATTTTTACCAATTATTGTCATGTCAACTTTGTCAATGTGTTTTCCTTTGTGATTCAACAATTTTTACATCACTGATATCTTGGTTGTAACTCAGTAAGGCTCATTTTCAGGAAATAAAAAGGCACTATCAAATTAGCTGTGCTAGTGCATTTGAAATATATGCATCAGGTCTGTGGGTGGGGCTTGTGCACTGGTCCTGCCTCAGGCATCCGGGTACTGACAGCGCCTACCCTGGGCATGCTTCTGTTGCAGATCTGTTTAAACAGGCAGGTCAGCATTACTGCTAAATCAATATGTTCGCCTCAGACTCCTCAGCTACCAATTCATTTTACAAAGTGCAAACATCTGTATCTTCAACTTTTATGGATTAAGTTGGTTATCTCCGTTCGGTGTTCATGGTTGGTGTTTCTTGGGAGCTGCAGTGGAAACGATCCATCCAAGTCCACTTTATATTTCTCCTTCGCTCTTGTGTGTTGACAGCAGAGGAGGCTGAGCAGTGTGGTCTAGGTCTGTGCTCTTTGAATCGCTGCTGAGTTGATTAAAAGAGGCTGTGCACAAACATGAGAGAGGTGTGAACTTCTGCCAGCTCAGTGAGCGGTCACGGTCTCTGCCTTGCAGCACTTTGCATAGTCCGCGCTCTCCATGACCCATGGGCTCCCCTTCCTTGTCTATCCCTATTTACCTTAGTGAAGGGTCCATTCTCTTACTACCTGTGGCCCAGGGACATCATCCCTTTCTTTGCTGGTGCCACCTTCAGGAGAGTTTCTTACTGTCTAGTTAGACTATACCACTCATTTCCCAGTAGGATAGCAGCTAATTGGAGATTTTATTTCTTCGTTTTTGGTACCAGGATCAAACTCGAAACTTTGTGCTTATGATGCAGGTGCCTGGACCACTGAGCTAAATCCCCAGCCCCCAAACAAAGAAGTTTTAAATGAAAAGCACTATATATTTGATAGAAGGAATTTACAAGTAAAACTTTTCTAATTATCATGTTACAGTCTTTAATGTAAACTCCAAGAATTCAATGAGGCAGTTTGTAACTTTAACTTCTTTCTAAAATCTAGGAAAACTACCCTCCAGTCTAACTTATATCTTCAGATGTCACCAATTCTAAATAAACTACATTTTAATATTTTGTGATAAATTAAGAATGCACATGATTACCAAAATAAGTGTGCACTCTGAGTATTACAGCTTTTATTTAGCAATTAAAAGTTTTTTAAAAAACTAAGAAAGCTCCAAAATGATAGTTTATATTTTCAAAGTCTAAAAAGAACTGTATTTATGAGCTTCTATTACTTTTCTATTTCAAACAAAGCTCTTTTTTTTTTTTTTTTTTTTTTTTTTTTTTTTTTTTTTTTTTTTTTTTTTTTTTTTTTTGAGACAGGGTCTCGCTTTGTAGTTCAGGCTGGCCCTGGCTCACTATGTAGCCCAGGCAAGCCTCAAACTCAGCAATCCTCCTGCCTCTGCCTCCCAAGTGCTGGGATTACAGATGTGAACCACTATGTCCGGCAAACAAAGGTCTTTTATGATAAATAATAAGCAAGTGTTCTCCATTAAGCCAATGATAAGATATGATATTATGTGATTTCTATGAATTAGACTTGGCCAGAAAAGACAAAATCTTTTTACATCAAATTGCCGCCACAAATGGTGGTTTACTTGACACCAAACTTGCCAAAAGTCAAGTTAATGTTTTTGGTAGACATTATACAATAGTACACTGTTAATAGTATAATAGTATTGATAGCATAATTAATAGTGAGTCTACTGATTCAACCACCTGAAGTGTATTTTCTAGTTTACTGATGTTCAGGGATACCAGGGTGCATAGTCTCTA
>PVIC010015336.1:13280-25027 GCA_004025085.1 Thryonomys swinderianus
CCATGCCCAGCACTGTATGTGGTTATCAGGGATCGAACTCAGGACTTTGCACTTGTGAGGCAGGTGCTGAAACCACTGAGCTAAATCTCTGGGCCCTCCACCTTTAACTTTTATTGAAAGTCTTTGTGATAAGTTTGGACAGATGCTGTATTTGTTACACACCTCTTTAAAGACAAGGTTTGTACTTATTGTCTTCCAATAATGTTTCATATTCGACATTTCTCTATAACTTCATCTTTTGCAAATGTTTCCTGGAGAACTGGCCTATTCATCTTTTTTGTGATAGTAGGAGTTACACAATTTATAACTTTTATTTTGCCAATTGATTACCAAGTAGATGAGAGAAATGTTATGTTTAATCACTATAATTATGTTTTCAAGTTTTTTTTCATTATTTGGATCCTATTTACTTTAAAATAATATGTATTTAATAATCAAATATATGTGTATAGATTTAATATATGTTAAGTGCACATATGTACTCATAAATATGCATTTTATAGAACATTTTACTTTCATATGTATTCATTGTACTAAAACACTATCTCCGTATCACTTTATAAAGACAAGCTATGACTACATAGGAAAATATTTTCTGAAATTATTTTTGTCAATATCTCCTTAACATCTTCCAAATTAAAACTATTGTAAGAATAGTTTAGATGCATTGGAAATTGGAAAAATCAATAATTTGAAAATGGATTTTGTTTTCTAAAATTGAAATCCAAGTAACAGAGAAATATATATGTATACATTTGAAGACAGAACGAATAGATTCTTGAAACATTTAAATACTTTGTAAGTAAGAACCTATTCATACTAATTGTACAGATAAATACACTAGGAATAGTTAATAATTTTTCCACTTTGCTTTGACAAATACAAAATGTTATGTTTCTCTAAGAAAGAAATGCATAAGCCATCGTTAACATTTACTGAAAGGTTATTTTGTACTGTGTTGAGGACTTCACATGGATTTTCTTCATTTCTTCAAAACAGTTCTATGGTATTGGTGCTTTAACCACTTTTTTCAGGTTTTAACCATTTTTTTTTTCAGAAGAATTTAGCATTAGCAAATCTGGTGGTAGATTGTGTTTTTCAAGACAGGCACCAAAGCATCCTTCTTCCCTATATGGTCTTCTTACCATGAAACATTGACTTCAAAACTGTGGGATTAAAGAAATATGTGAGGTAGTAATAAAATGATGGCTGTTGCTTCAAGTCATTAAATCTGAGGGTGAACTGTTTAACCATAATAGGTTATGAGAGCACCGGCCAAGTCATGAAGCTGGTAAGTAGGCAACGCCTGGAACAGGACCTGTGTAGCTCTGCTTCATCACCGCACCCTCTATGCCACACTGTGCCCAACTCCCTGTCTTCTGTCGGGATGCAGGAATAATGTGTGTGTGTGTGTGTGTGTGTGTGTGTGTTTATGTATATGGCAGTGTGTGTACTAGCAGTATTAATAATAGTAGCTCCAAGAGCAGCAACAATAAAAAGAAGTGATAGCAATAGTGATAGTCTCTGCATAGCATCAGTGCATATTCCTTTTTAAAAACATTCTGGATGAAAAGAGACATGTCATGGGATAGCTTGGAGTCTTTGGAAGACATCTAGAATCTTTGGGAGACATCTATATTCTTAACATATTTCCCTGTAATATAAATCTTACAAATTTACAAAAACAACGTTCTATTACAGATGTATAGTCACCTTAAAAGGTACTTCAGAACAGTTTGCTTTAAATGTAGAAGGTCCTATTATACAATTGCTCTTCAATTCATTAATTTTCATTTTATCCCCTGAAAGGGCATTTAGGGTCTGAGTTACACATTTGTAAACCACAGATCGCAGTAGAATTCATAATCAAGTAAGTCTTAATATTCCATTTGAGTAGGTTCTTGGAACATGATGAGGTCAGAAGAGAATAAAAAAGAAAATCATTTGGCATGTGTAATAATAGACTATTTGTCCACAGAACAGTCTGAAATCTTTTCAGACATAACTGAAGGTGACTTGTATTTTAGATGCATTTCTGACTGGATTTGTAAACTTACAGGAATTGAATGAGGAGGTTATATATTTAATTAAACTTTTAGCTAAATTATATTTAATTTGGATTGCTTTTTGTAAATAGTTGACTGCACAATTCAGAATAAAGACAGGCACAGTTTCAAGAGGAAAAGAGGGCACTGTTAACGTTAAACCACAATATCAAGTTTAAACCAGGACTGTGGCGGCAAATCATGATACATAAACCAGTTACTGGTCTAGCTGCTGGAGAATAGTTATATAAAGACACTGCTCTCAAGCAGTTCATAATCTTCAAGTTCTTGTTATAAGTCAGAGCCAGCAAAAGTACTGAAAAAAAAAAAAAGACCAGTGAAGAGGTCATGTGAAAAATCAGAGGTATTATCTGTAAGGAGGTCCTAAGTATCCCAACAATCCCTGAGCCTCTTGTTATTTTTCTTATTCTTATCTCGCCAAACATTTATGCCTCAGAAGAATGACCATAATCCTCTTGGCATTTCTGTTTTGTTATCTCAGAAACTAAAGGCATCATTAGATGATCTTTCTGGTTCTTAGAAAGGAAGACCAAAAACTCGCATCTAGTTCTGTAATAATACAATTCTAGCTACCCTTTGTTTGCAGGATTTTGAGACCGAAGCTGCTAGCACTGCACTGCAGTTCAGGGGTAGCGCCAGATTTCTTAGCTTCAGATGGCATTGAAAAGGGCAAAGTTATAGGTCGACAGAATATTCTTGAAGTGACAAAGTGATTTTTAGATACGAGAGTGATCAAATAGAGGCTGTAATACTTTATGTGTTGAGTTTTCTTGTTTATTATAAATTGTTTTTCCAAAACATTTGAAAGTGTTACTAAATAGATACAATAGACTTAGAAAACAAAAAATATTAAAGATGGGATGACCCTATTATGCAAGAAAATGCAACTTGCAATTCTAATCCATGTGGAATCGCAAAGCGTTTTCCAGTGGGGAGGAATCATAGTGACAATTTAATCAAACTCCTGATGTGGCACAAGGGATGAGCCGCAGTGCTTACATGACTTGCCCCAGGCAGAGCACTAGTCGCTGGCAGTCAAGAGTCTTTAAAAAAATTCCGTTCTGATAGTTCTGAGGACAATGTCCTTGCCCTTGGGGAAATCTGGATAGGAAAATACCGAGTGAAGGTCAGATACATTTCAATAGGATTTAGCCTTTTGCCACGGCTGATGGTAACTTCTTTCAGCTTTGGGCAGAAAAAAGGAAAAGGAGTAAAAGAAAAATAAGAATGTAACTAGTAAGTTCTCATGAAAATAAATCATTTAAAAAGACACATAAGTGACCCAAAAGTTTGGTTCTATTTTCTACCAGCATTATATTTTTCCAGTAACTGATCTGCCTTAAGACATTTTAGATCCATTAATGACTGGTTGACCCCAGTTTCAATGGCTCAGAAGCCCCACTTTCCTGCGTGTTCCAGGGACAGTCCCTTTCGTTCCATCTCATGTCCAGCTCCCTCATTTGCCCTTTAAAATCCATGGCTGCCACGTCTTTGGAAGATGTCAAGAACGTACGGGCAGAGAATGATATAACTGTCTCATGACCTGCTCGAGCAAACTGACAGGCCAGGTATTCGGTGCCACAGCAAGGTGGCCAGTGATCCATCTGTGTAGGGAAGTACCAGGTAGCCTCGACAGGAAGTGCTTCTGCTCTTACTTTTTAAATGTACCTGGAAAGTTCTCGGTACTTCCCCTGCTACTGTCTTGGTCCAATCTTTATCATCTGTACGCTTCATTACTGAACAGCCTCCTAAGTGCTTTTCCACTTTTTGCCTTGCATCTCCTTCAGTCTGTGCTAATCAGAGTGCCCAGACTGATCTTGTTAAACTGAAAGTCGTATTATGCTGCATCCCTGCTTAAAATCCTCTAGAGGCTTTCTGCATTCTTCAGGACAAACTAAACACCCTACTGTGTAATTTATCTCTGTCATCTTTTTCCCCTGGGACTACTCCTCTCCTTGGCTCCTGGCTCAGTCTGTCTTGGTCAAACTGCATTCATTGTCATTCCTGTCAGGAAGGTGCTATTCTCAGGTCTCGGCACACGCTGTGTCCTCTAACCCGAAGGCATCCACTTGTCCACAGCACCTCTTTTAGGCTTCACTCAGATAATAGCTTCTGAGTGAGATCTTCTCTAACAACCCTATTTCTAAATATCAAATTGAACAATTACTTCCCATATCATCCGTGCATAGGACACAGTAGAGTCTCAGTCCATGTTATTCGGTGATGAAGGACAGCAGCTTGTGCTTTCCTTAGCTTTGACAGTCCCAGTTACCAGCAGGGTGATAACTGAAGACTCTCAAATCCAGCTGAAGGCTGGAATTAGTTCTCAGAGTAATTTGGAGTCTGGTCTCTGCAATGTTTGAAACCTCAGAAATAATGGAAATGGAGACATTATTGGACTTGCCAAATTCTAATTTGAACAAGTCAGGTGACTATGGCTACCATGCATTCCTGCCTAATTTAATAAAGAAAACATTTTAAAGGACTAGGGAAGATATGTTTAGAATAAACTTGTTCAAATTAGAAAAAATTGACTGTATAGATGGCTCTCTCCCCTCTCCTGACTTCCTGTGTGCCAATGCGGAGGAAACTGTGCGCTGGACACCAAGGCCTCAGCCCTCCTGCCTGGGTCTTAAACATCATGGGGTGCAGATGGACCTTTCTATCCACAAAGCCCAGAGAGCAGAGTGTTTGTGTCTTAATTTTGTCACTAAAAGTCAAAACTAAGTGTTTGGGAAGAAATACCAGGATTAAAATATTAGCTGTAGACATATGGATGATTTTTTTTTAATTTAAGTATTTTTTCTTGGGAAAACTCCCTCTGCACACACTCTGCTGTTCAGGTGTCCGAATACTGACTGAGCTGTCTGTAAGAGTGAGAAGTCCTATCAGGAAGAAATGGATGCTAAAGAGAAATTATTCAAATACTTAATCACTGTTACTCAACTGAGTTTTGTGTGGAGCAAACTAGATTTTTAAAGACATTCTGAAATACAATTTGAATTTGTAGGGCTCCTTAATAAACAAGTAGGTATTTCTATACAGTCTGATTTCTTTGTTTGCTTTCAGAGCTTTCTATAAGTCATGGAGGGTAATAGTGTATTTTCTGAGGATTTAGCTTGGTTGATTATGAAAAGGTCTGTGAAAGTAAGGAAAGGTCAAGGCCTTGTGGTGAATAATAGATGAAAATGGACAATTTATGAAACCACTGGAACTCTCAAGTGGAGGAAAATTCAGATTCCAGACCCTTTATGCAGCTGCAACTTATGAATGCATAATTTTTCACCACACTGTGAGTTTGAGAGATATTCTTACTCCACTGGGTTTGATAAAAATTAAACTTAAGAGGGGAGAATATTCTGAAATTTTTTTGAGGGCTCCTTTGGAGAGGTTTTAATGTGTTTTATAATATCTTAAAGAAACTGACTTCTTCATACCACCTAAGTACAGGAGAGCCTGGCATTTAAAAGTAATAAATGTGCAACACAATATGTATTCTAACGTGCCACACACACGAGGTACAGATATATTTGGACATTTCTGTCAACATTAATCATTTCACACCCCTCTACCATATTATACTAATCATTGCATGAGTTATGCTGTCAATTTTGAGAATTAGTCTTGGAGTTTTAAGCAAAATAAAATTGTTTGGACAGCAATTATCTGTAGTTCAACCAGTGCAGAAGAATAAACATATTTAGGTGCCACTGTGGCTCATTTTGTTGTGGATAGTAAATTGATTATTGAAGATTTTGAATACCATTAGTGAGAAATGGCTTGTATCTAATGGATTATAATAGCAGAACTTCTTAATGCATGCTTATGAGAAGAAAAATCTGTCGCCTAAAATGTGAATAAAATTCCTCAGAAATTTCAAACCATTATTTATAATAGAAACTTTCTGAAATATACAGCTATATTACCTGCAATAACATGTTAAATATTAGTCAAATTGTTTAAATATATATATATTTAAACTGCATTGAGGCATTTGTCTGGGAGCCTTGAGCAAACGAATTCCTTGGCTACAAAGAACAGAGTTGGGTAGGCACATTACATAGCAGAAGAAAGGCATTATTTTACACAGAATTTAAAAGGTCTGAGGGGATGGCTTAATTTATTGAAATTGAACTGCTAATTTTCAATTTAAAACAAAGCATTTCTCATAAAATGGAAACCATAATTATTTGACGTTATCTTTATTACAAAACTATACTACTGTTTAATATTTTAACTGTTTTATTGGCATCAACTTAGCCTTTTATCGAAGTTTAATTTATTTTCAATCGTCAAAACCTTGGCCTGGATTTGAAAATTACTAGAAACAGGTCAATAATTTTGAAACAATCTGAATAAAGCATCCTCAGATAAGAAGTGCAGTGTGCATTTCATCTCTGCAGTCCTGGGGTGAGGGTGTCAGACAGCGAAGTGAGTGTAAGAGGAATGGAATTAATCATTCTGTGGATTTTGCTCACCCCACACTACCATAGTGTCTGAGGGTCCGACCTGCTGGATCTCTCTTCCTTTTGAACCCCCAAGTTTCTTCTCTCTGTCCTGCACTAATCTTTCCACGTGAGGTGGGCTCTGTCTCCACGGTCTCTGAGAATACGAAGCATCCTTGAAAAGATCGGCCTGTGTTGCCTCCAGCACTATGAAGAGCTGTGTCCACCTGCAGCCCTCACCCTTTCTGCAGTGATAAGGTGAGCAAATGCATTTGCCTTGCTGACTCTGACCATGGTGGTCTTGGATCCAGCATCTGAAGACTCAGAGTGGTCGTGAGGTGCTGTTAGCAACCTCCTTACTCAGGGAGGCACTGCTTTGAAGTGTGTGTTTGGAATTATCCTGCTGCTGGCTCAAGAATATTATGAAAATGTTATTTTTAGCATAGATTATCATACACATCAACTCTAAAATCTAAGCTGGAAGTAATATACACACATATAATAAATTCACCCTTGTACCTCACTGAAGCTACTTCTCAGGTATGGCTTCTATTTCACGATACTGTGCTTTTTCTAACGACATCAAACCTGTGCAGGTGCCACTCACAAGCTCCTTATGTGATTATATGGAAAGTAAATGCGAGAAGCTTTGAGTTCACGTGATTGATGGCAGACAATGTATCATCTGTGAATGCCCTGAGGTGAGGTGCACAGTGAAGAATTACATCCCTCACATGAAGGAAGAGGACGTTCCAAGGCAGGAAGCCCTGTATGTAGCATATGGGGAGGATACAAACTCCATTTCGAGCTGGTCTACCTTCCTCACATCGCTGAGTCATGTCACTATTACTGCTAGTCTGATAGCAGAAACTCCCAAATATAACCTCTCCATGGATGGGCTTCACATTAAAATGAAGCGAAACAGTCTAAAAGTAGCTTCCTCTCACCTCTCATCCATTGCAGCAAGATAAATGAGTCTAACCCAGCAAGTCAACCCAGCCTTTTCTATTTTTTTGCCCTGACAGGAAAGAAGAATGCCATAACATTGTTACTCCCGGATCCCCACGCTTCTAAGACTATTTACTTTTCCTTTTCAGGAGCTGCTTCTTTCGTACCAGCCTAGTGGTTTAAGCTCTTTAGTATTAAGAAAAGCCAAAGAAGTAAGCAGTATACTGAAATTCTATTAGTTCATAATCGATCTTTGTTATTACTTTTGTCTCCTCCATAATGTTCAGAATCCTCTTTGAAGATCAGATTTTAGCATCTACCATCAGGAATACTGAGATGCTTTCCTATGTTGACGAGCTCTGCTCTATACTTCCACCATCTTACCCTTGCGTTTTTCTCTCCCAGCTTTCTCACATGACTCATATACACCTTTGAGATGGATTTTCTCACAATGCGCTTTATTTCTAGACCCTCACTTTAATGGCAATGGTCTCAGCAGATAGTAGTCTCTGCTTTTTCAAATCTAGTGACTATTTATTTTTTCATATTAATTAAAAGTTATAAAGAATAATAGAGTTTAATATATAACACTGGGGAATCCACCAATAAAACTGAAGTTAATCACATGTATGAGTATGAAAATGATTCAAGGGGTGTCTGTAGTTTTGTGGATCTTCACTTGTATGTACACATCATTATCATGTGATTGCCCACTGTGGCATGTATAGTTGAATTTATTTATATTAGGAAGAAAAGAGGAAAAAACATGGCATAGTATAATTTGAATATGTCACATCATGGACAACTGTGTTTTTATGGATTTGAATTATCATCTAATGTTCTAAAATACATTAATAAACATTATAGCCTTGATAAATGTATAACTCATCTAGAAATCAAATTGTGTGCATATGATTATAGGAAAATTTTCTACTGAAGAGTTGACAGTATGATAAATTGTTTCTGCTTTGTTCTATTTAAATTTTTAAATAAAATTTACTAATAAAATTAAGTGAAAAGTAAACTATAAAAGATGTGGAATAAAGAATAATATGTTTCAGCTCTTTGGAATTTTCAACTTCGTTATTGACATTTTTAGAAATTAGGGCTTACTTTGTATATTATATCAAAATATAAGTAATTGGTCTTTATTATCCCCCAGTTGTACATTTATAGTCATCAGAAACCCTTCAATCAAATGTGCTAGCCTAATGAACTGTACTGACCAGGAGAATGCTGGAATTTATGGGAGACTATTTGCAGCCGGCTGACATTTAAACAGTCAGCCTGAGAGGGATTTCTCTTTGTTAGTACATCAACTTGCTGCAGGCTCGCTCAAGGCCTGGATGTCGGCTCCAGCCATAGGGAACTGAATTTACAGGTTCATGCCACACAGCACGGTGGCTAAAAAAGGTCTTTGTGTAGCAGGACAGTAGTCTATCTGAAAGCTTCTTTAACTTACTACATTTCATTGGCTATCTCCAGGGAGAGCCACATTTTCTATAAATTCTTTGATTCACTTAAGGCCCTTTCTGTTCTACTTAAAATGCCAATATTATTCCCACAACAAACACTGGCAAGCGTGCTCCTCCACTGGAGTCAGAGTCATGTCTGCCAAAGCCACAGGTCATCATGTCATTCTGTTTAGTGTCCTTGAGGTCATGTAATGTCGAGGCAAATTTAACAGGAAAAGGTCAGACAATTATAAGGGGTGGGCAGCACGTGAGGAATAGCTTGGGATCCAGGTTCTTATCTGCCTTTAAACACTGTTCCATTAATATTCTATTATAGTTTTACAGATTAGTATTTCCTTCTTATTCTGAATAATTCAGATATCCAAAAGTTTTGAGACACAGAACAGAAATACACATACACATATTTAGAGAGATAAAGACAGCAACATGTGGAACAACGTCACCTCCTCTGTTCTTCCTCTCATTTTATCTAATGTGATTTACTCTTTATGTTCCCATGATTTTGTATACTTCCAAAGTCATGACAATTAACATATTTTTCTGTAACTGTCCTTTATTGTCATTTCCTTGACACAATCTAAATAACAAACACAGAAGTTAAAGTATTGTAGAATGGAAAGTGCAGTAGAATGATGGTTGAGGAAAATTTATTCCAATTAAATGCACAGTTAAGACTTTACCAAGAGCTACGGCTATGAAAAGTCAAAGTGAAAATAATAAATACTAACCAAGGAAAAATATTACAATAAAATTTGAAGATGGTTATAGATAGGTTGGAGAAAATACAAAGACACTGTATAACACATTTTTTTTTTTTTTTTGAGACAGGGTCTCACTTTGCAGCTCAGGCTGGCCCTGAGCTCACTATGTAGCCCAGGCAGACTTGAACTCAGCAATCCTCCTGTCTCTGCCACCCAAGTGCTGGGATGACAGGCGTGAGCCACCACACCTGGCACTGTATAACACATTTTTGATAACACAGAGTCAATCTCACTTTCTAGGGCAAAAATAAAAACTTTAGTGACTCTGACCTTTTTATTAACATTAAAATAGTTTTATGGGAAATTTTAAAAAATTTACTTGAAATTCATCAAACATTTTCCTCTGTGTTCATTTCTTTTAATAAACTCAGGAAGAATAATTAATTTTATAAAAACAATATTACCATTTGAACTCAATTTAGTAAAATTATTTCTGTCCTACTAAATACATCTTCATTTCTGTTTATATGTCTTCCATTGTATTTGTGCCAGTTAATTTACCAGGTTAATAATGATCATCTTGACTAATTTAGATGTTATGAGTAGATGGACAGATTGAGATACAGTATAGGGTTATGTAGAGTAAGAACACTATTTTGAAACTGACTGAAATAATATTCACTAAATTGCGAGCAAATAGTATCCCTTTAACTCTGGCTATTAATAACCTTTTTGTAAACCATGAATCTTACAAAGTAGCTAACATCCCATAAGTATTCAATAAATATCTGCTCCATGATTGATGAGAAAGGAAAACTCTGTTTAGGTGCAAAAGGTGAAGCATTGGATGGACTCGGAATAAAGTTTTGATAGGAATGCCAACAAAAGGGGGTAGAGAGAGAGACATGGAAATTCAAAAGAAACAGTATCATTAAAATGCAAGTAAAAATGTTTTATAATTGCATACATTTGGGCCCAAGAAGATCATGAGAGATGCTGCTATCATAAAAACAGCACGTTCAATTATTTTAGCTGTTAGCTCTGTTCGGCACCATGACTAAAGGCATGACTAAAAATAACCAATTAAATTGCTTCAATTCATATAGTGAAATTCCTGCTGCAGAAAGAAAGGGAATAGAAACCACAGCCACAGAGACAGGGCAGGCGTCACCCGGCCTCGGATCCCGCTCCTGCCACATCTTCTCCCGGTTTAGATAACCCGGAGTCTGCATGGCTGAATGGGAAGTGAGGACGTGGTCCTTAGTGTCATGAATAGCTCAGCTGAAACAGGGCCGAATGGGGAGTGGGGGGACTGTCCCACTGTGGAATAAACACTTTTCCTGGCTTCACTTTGCTCTTCTGTGGAATGAATACACTAATATTCGCCCTGTGTACTTCAGAGGGTGGTAGTAGAGAACAAATTAGACAAAGCAAAAGAACACGCTCTGTAAACTGTAAAGCACTACACGCGGCAGACTTGTCATTATTTAAGGTCATCTTTGATGCTCTAGAGCAGGGAGAAAGGAAAAGCAGCTTTACCGTCAATTATCACCTTGTCTCCAGGAGCCCCTCCGGGAGCTTGTGCAAAGACAGTGATAGAAAACTAATTGCCCAACTAGAGATCTCCACGCTCATCTTAATGAAATGGCTTTTATTCATGTGGCTCGCGTTAGCAGATACAGGTCAAAATGCTGCTGTTTTCCAATTGCTCTCTTACAGAAAGCTGCTTCAGCTCCCACCTTCCTGCCTGAACATTTCAGGGTGATCGTTTCCGGCCTTCTACCGAAGTCTCTCTTCTTCACCTATCTTCTGATTCCTTAGGTTCTCCACTAGCTGCTTTCCTCCGTTCTCTAGTAGTATTTCTTGGTGCCCGTCACATGCCTCCATCTAGATGGTGCCAGGCGGAGCTGGTCTCCTTCCTACACTTGCTTCTCCTGGGTTTGCCATCGCTAGTGACAGTGCCTCCCCATGACAATGCATCCTCTCAGGGGTGCCGGGGAACAGCCTGCAAACGGGGCTCGCAGCCTTCCTGGCAGTCTGACCACTTGCCCCCTTAGCTCAGTGGGTGCCATCTCCTCGATATCTACAGAAGGAAAAGTCTGAAGATAATTC
>PVIC010015336.1:25127-35532 GCA_004025085.1 Thryonomys swinderianus
TCAGGCTGGCCCTGAGCTCACTATGGTGCCCAGGCAAGCCGCCGCGAACTCAGCAATCCTCCTGTCTCTGCCTCCCGAGTGCTGGGATTACAGGCGTGAGCCACCACACCCAGCATTATATGTGGGAACCGGGGATCGAACTCAGGTCCTTACGCTTGCGAGGCAGGCACCGGAACCACTGAGCTAACCCTCCGGCCCAGAAGATAATTCTTAATTTCTCAGAAACACCCTCTGGAACATTATGGCATTTCATAATGGGGTGTATCTACTTGGTAAGCACAAGGGACATAGCTTAAGGATGGGCTTCTACGTGTGAAAATACTATAGGAACATTTTTTATGGTCCTTTAAAATACATGTGTAACACCGTATAAGGATAAGTATCTCTGTGTGCACATGCATTTGTGTGTGTTTATTAGAGAGTTTCCAAAGCTAGTGCTCAACACATTCCTTTCCTGACTTCATCATTTGCTCTTGACACCAAGAGGAAGAGTTTATTTCTTCTCTTTTGATCTGCAAGGGCCTTTTTGACTAGTTCTGAGCATACAGATGTTATCAAGGGAGATGCAGCTGAAGACCGAAGTGCACGCACATCGAAACTTGTCCTTGGAAGGACCCCCTCTTGGCACTCAGATGGGATGCTCGAGGCACATGTACACCGGTCAGCAGACCCAGGCCTGGGCACCGGCCTGCACGCGTGTGAATGAGGCATCTCGATGGTCTTGTTGACCCACCTCAGCTGAGTCTCTAGACGAAGACAGGCCCAGAGCAACTGCTCTGCTGAACCAAGAGATCACAGAAAAGTCACTGGAAATAACACAGCTTTCTTTAAGTGACTGAGTTGGGGTGGATGGTAACTGTGTAATTGTGTATTTATTTGCTCTTCTTTTTAGACCTGTACAATAAAGACAGAGAAGACCAGTAGCTAAAAGTGATATGTGTACATTTAACAGAAAGTTTTCAAAATGATTCTCTGCAATAGTTAGTAAAACTAGCTGCTAAGGCAGAGGGATAAATAACGGAAAAGAAAAGAAGTCTCCGGAAATGAGTTAAGTAGAGCACTGACCCTAAGTTGAGAATGTTACCAGCCGGTCTCAGAAACCAAAGTTCTAGCTCTCCTTCAGTGTATACTTATGCCCAGTTGGTAAATAAGACTTTGAGTAAGTTCGTATAATCTATGATTGTGGAGCTTCAGAGGATTCTTCCACTTTAATGTCTCACAAGTGAGCACCTGCCCTCTGCTCACTCCTCTGTTCAACGAGGAAACCTGCTGGGATTCGCTGATCACCGGACCTTCTGCCGCCACCAGATCTTCGGAAGCTTGGTCCAGCCGAAAGAGCAGTTTCCCTTTCTCCTTTTTGTCCTTATATCATGTAATCCTCTGGATCTTATGTGAACAGCTTGAGTATTTTAATAAAGTTGGACCATATTAGCTGGAATTTGGAAATCTCACTTTCACTATGTTAGTTCATAATATCATCAGCCATGAGACTAAACAGTGAAATTAGTTTTCTAAATACTAGTGACCCTCTGTTTCCTTTTATCAGTATTCCGTCCTACTATTAAAATACAAATCTGTCACTTCACTGTTCACCCAGAAAACTTGCCACTGAAATCCTCATCATATGAAATGGCTCATTGTTAAGAGCATTGGAAAACTTTGAATATTTCCGTTTCCTGCAGCAGGCAGGGGATCATAATGAATTTAGTTGAGAAGAGTGAAATAATGAAAACAGTATTTTGCAAAAGTCCTTTCCAGCCTTTCAAGATCAGATTTATTAATTGCTTTTGATTTTTAACCCAGTCTATCTCTTTGTTTTATTTGATAGCAACCAAAGTAATTTTCTGCAGGTTTTCTTCTTACTCTCTTTGTACATTTTTTCATGTCTCAATTCACTGTTTTATTCACATGTCTCC
The DNA here is from genome assembly GCA_004025085.1 of Thryonomys swinderianus. Classification (NCBI taxonomy): domain Eukaryota; kingdom Metazoa; phylum Chordata; class Mammalia; order Rodentia; family Thryonomyidae; genus Thryonomys; species Thryonomys swinderianus. The sequence continues at coordinate 27,044 of PVIC010015336.1, forward strand.
CCAGTTCTTGTCACAGCCTTCTCTCCTTCAGTCTAAAACTGTTTATCTTTACTTATGAGTAAAGTGACTTTTTTCTTTTCTTCCCTAATTTCCGTCTCTACAGGAAGAGCAACAAGTACCAGGAGATCATTTAAATCTCTGTTTTTCCTTCAAGCTTCTCGAAATCTTACAACTAGCAGCCCTCTGCTCTGCCAGTGTATGCCTCCGTGGCCGGGGTATGGGTGTTGCTAGAGACGGGCTGTGCTCCCTGCCCTCTGCCGGGTGGTGAACCGTCTGGGTCCTCGATCGTGCTTCAGTTTAAACAGCTTGGCAAAGTCCCTTCACTTTCCCCAAACTCATGACGGGGGCTGTTCCCGGAAACCAGAGACCCTCGCTCCCTTTGTCACTGGCAGATGAGAGCGGTAATTAAAATCATTCCACAGCCATCCGCTGAAGTCTGCTCGATTTGCGGCAGGTTGGCTAAGAAGATTCACATTAGGAGACGTTTATTTCTCGAATCTGTAACTCCTGCTGAAGCTCCTCACTGGCCTTGCGTTGCCAGGTCAGGCGTCAGCCCAGAGGAGACTTGAGGCGTCAGTTTTTAGTTTTGACAAGTCCCGAGTTCAAGCGCTTCCTTACCTTCCTGATTACATGGTCTGTAAATTACTGTCTTAACCAGCCTCGTTTTTCTCCTCTGTAAATAGTTATATCTGATAAGAATTAAACATTATTATACTGGTGCATGTATACCACAATATGACAAATAAATAGTAGCTATTATTACTAGGTGATTCTTTTTCTCACATCTTACAGATATGTCTAGGAGTCCAGGGAGTTCAACGTTTCCTCTCCATTTTGCATTCTCCGAATTGTAATATCAGCACCTCATTCGCTGTGATTAGGGTGAAAATTGTCTGAAAATTTGGAATGTACTAAGCAGGTTGATGTAAGGAACTTCATACCAAAAATTACATCTCGGGACATCTTACAAGAGATGGTCCCCAAGGACACGAGGCTGTGGTGTTTTCAGATAAACCATTCCGGCACAACTGTGTTATTATAATTTGAAACATTTGTTACACTTTGTGTGAAAAATAAAATAGCAAAATTGAAAGTCTGAGTGCCTTATATTCTTTTCTACAGAAAAACTGGAATTTGTTTCCCCTGTCTTTCATTTTCTAGAAAGTCTGCTGACTGGTAAAATGTCATGTTTAAATCTGTTCTCATTTTGCATTTTCCCTGGAAAATTCAAGCTTTCCTAAATATGGTTTTTATTCATGGTGATAGCCTCAGTGTGACCCAGTCTTAGAAGTCACAGAAGGAAGTGCCAGCAGTGCTTAGGTGGCATTTCCCACACGGGGAATTATTTGGATACACACCACGCACAGGCTCAGTGATGGCTACTGTGCCAGTCATCGCTTCTCATGTGCAGCAAACGCGTCCTTGGGTCTGTTACTTGTCCGTCAGTAGAAGTCCTTCTGGGCTCGGTGTGAATACATAGAACAGTACAAACTGGGAGATTTTATTCCTTCCCACAAACACACAGAGACACTAGTGTAGAGGAGAAAAAGAAAAATATTTAAACTATGCAGAGTTCTTCCTCTTCCTTTATATTTCAAAATAACTGAAATGATTTAATTCACATTTGTGCTGTCAGTTGTCGGTTGGACCTATCTTTAATGACCAACAATAGAGTGCCAACTAAAATTCTAGTGCAAAAGCTATCGTTCCCATTGATAATATCTTATCAAAGCATTGAATATGAAAAACTGCATGTAAAAAACAGCATACAAAAAACACTTGCTACAGTCTTTTAATATTGTGCACTAAAATCTTCCCTTACCCAAGAATAATCCAAGTTGTTTGACAGAATCTATTTCAATGTTTAATCCCTGCACACAAAAAGCAAATTTAGTTAAAATTATATTGATTTAATTAAAAATAACTTATTTTAAAATATACTATATAAATTTTCTAAGATTAATCAATATATATATATATATTCTTTTTTGGAATCCCTATTAATTTCTATTCTGTTCCTCTGACGATAGAAATCATAAGCTAATCAGTGGTAATAGCACATTGCTGGCTTCTTTTCTAGCTCTGTAGCACCGACGAATGGGAGAAGATTTAAACAGTTTTTTTTTTCTTTTTAAGCTCTCATTATCTTTTCATTTTAGGAAAGGCAGAGGCACCAGAATGGCCATGCGCTTCTCTTCCCTGTAGCCTCTGACTGTGAAATAAAATCAGAGGACGTTTTAGTTTCTTATGAAATTAAGAAGATTCATTTCTGGTTTCAACATGAGACATTTTTTGAAAAGAAATTTCAAGTTATTTCTCTAGCTTTCTTATTTTCCTTGCAAACACTTTCTATTCTGCTTAATGGTGGCAAATCAGCAATGCACTGTAGCAATTACCTTCAACCACAGTCATTGATCCTAGAATCTTATCATATCCAACAGATATTATTTTACTACGGTAATTTTCCTGAATTATTGCTTTGAGTGTTCAGACTCTAGGTAGAGACTTTAAAATTAAACCGAAGCAGAACTTCCACGTTTTAAAGTGAGAGCTGGACATTCCGCTAGGTCCTCAGAAAAACAATGGCTCATTTTAAACCATCACATTTAGCATCTTTAGACTTTAAAAACAGTGATGATCAAATAACATTTGTTGTCCCCATTTCATGTATGAAAAGTGGAACTTCTTTCCTTTTTTTGTATCTAAATAGGCTCAGCCCTTCTTTAAAAGCCTAGCCTTTTATTTAAACATACAAGTTGAACATAAGTGTATTTTTGTTTTTCCCTAAAATCCCACTAAAATGACATTGTGGAGGGAGATAACTAAGATGAAAACCTATACAACCAAAGAAAATTGGAGATACGAGAACACATTAGAACTGGCAAGAAAATGTTGGAAGCTGGAAATCTGATCTGTTTAAAGAGATGAAGAAAGGTGAAAACCTGTTTGCTGTCAGGCCTGACCTAAACCAAGTTGCCACATGTGTTCCACGAGCCCCTGCCTCTGAGAAGTCCTAGGAATGCATGTGCATCTCAGCAGGCTGCCTTTTGGGACCTAAGTCATGAACATTCCACCCACGCTCCCCAACCCTCCAATTCCTGTAAGTCTAATTCCTTTCCCAGTCAATTGCTAATATCTCCTTCCCCTGGTGTTAGCCCATCTGCTCAAGGATGAAATCTCTCCCAACTAGTCGCCAGAACCCTTGGATTTTTAGTGTCTGTTAACTGGAATAAACTTTGCTCTTTCTCATGATATAGAGTCTCTTTTTTGACAAGTGGATTGTTTATAATAGTGTTGTCCTTAGGAGAAGCTAGAATCAAGACCAGGAGCCTACGAAACCCCAAAACACAGAAATTGCAGGTCCCAGAAACTGCAGGAGGCTGGTAAATTTATAAGTTTAGATAGGAGAAATAAAGTGGGTTATGCTTCTAAACTGTCATTTGAATCCTTGTAAGAGACAATTTATTAAGTGTGGGTGAGCTTATAGGTGTCACACTAGAAAAAGTCAAAGGGAATTCTACATGTGAAAAGACAAAAGGAAGTTTAGTTATTTGCCTGGGTCAGCTCTGAGAATTCTGGCAGCCAAGGTTGCACACAGAAAGCAGGAAATTAGGAATACTTCGCTACTTGCCTAACCTAAGAGGAAAGACAAGGGTAGCTGAAGGAGATGGAATCTTGCCAATCATCTGTAACAAGTGGTGCCAACGTCCTGCTAAGCTCCATCTATGCCCTGCAGGGCTTCTAGCTAGACTTTTGGTGCCTCAGTCTTAAATAAGCTAGGCTTATTTATACAAATAAGTAGGCTAGAACTATTATACTGTATTCCATTTTCAGAAAATCTCTAAAATACAAAACTTTAAAACAAGGAAGAAACAATGACAAAGTAGGGATCAGAATAATTACCAATAGTAATGACAACTGGCGTACTCAGAAAATTAAGTGAAAACACTGTATTCATGAAAAAAATAAAGAATAAGCTTTGGAAAAGATTTAGGAAATGAGAGGCAGACAGAGATATTTTAGAAATTTAAGAAGTGATAGCAGAAATTATTATTATTATTGTTTTGAGACAGGGTCTCGCTTTGTAGTTTAGGCTGACCCTGAGCTCACTATGTAGCATAGGCTAGTTGCAAACTCACAGCAATCCTCCTGCCTCTGCCTCCAGAGCACCACCATGGGTTGAGCCACCATGTCCGGCATTGTGGTATGTGGTACTGATTGCTGGTGGGAGTGAGGTACCACACCTCTATTGTACGTAGTTATGGGGAATTGAATTCAGGACCTTGCATTTGATAGGCAGGCTCCAGAACCATTGAGCTAAATCTCCGGCCCAGAAATTATAAATTTCATAACTGTGTTGGAAGACAGAGATGGGGCAATCTCCCTGAAAGTACAACAAAAAGAAAAGGAGAAACACGAGAAAATTTGAAGAAAGTCCTGAAAACCCCACAGTTAAGTAATTCAGGAAGAGATAACAGAGGAAATTACCAAAGAAATAGAAAGTTTCTCAGAAACAAAGCGTTTAGATTTTCACTTGTAATAACTTACTCAGAACAATTAAGAATTCAGGCCACACCTAATATTGAGAGACAATTCTCCATGGGTCTTATGTATTACATATCTTTAAACATTTTTTTTATCTTTATTGGTATGTTGTATATATATGCCTCATGATCACACTCAATATTGGGAATTCATACCAGTATATGACACAATTTAATTAGCATTTTTAAAATTTCCCTTCCCACCCTACAACCTTCCACCCACTAAATGCGTAAGCTTTGTTTCCCTTTTTTCAAAATCACCATCACATTTTTTCTTTACCTCTCATTACTCACTCATCCACCATATTTCCCTTTGCATATTTTCTATTTCACAATATCCATCATACATTCTAGAACTTAACATCTTCAATTTCTCATACCAGAGAACAGATATGATATTTATACATCTGTGACTTATTTATTTCACTTATGAGTATGTCCTGAAGGAATATCCATTTGAGTATAAATTACTCATACTTTAAGGCAGAGTAATACCCACTTTATAGCGAAAACCAGATATTTATCCAGTCTCCAGTTGATGGGCATTTGGGTTGTTTCAGAAAGTGGAAGTATAAGGATCTTAAAGGTTGACTAATGGGATTTAAAAGAAAACCAAAGGAATCAGTAGCAAGAATTTGAATAAATTGTAAAGTCAAGCAGCCAATACATGGCCCTCCCCTTTATTACCTATTAATGAGTAAAAATTGTTGTGGTGGCTGCTAACCATGAATCAGGAAGTATGTTAACTCTATTCTGCAGACAAGGCTTCCTCATTAATTTAGCCTTAGGTCTGTTCCAATGTGACCAATATTACTAAATTCATTCTGTATGGATCGTTTTTAGCCCAAGAGTTCTAGAGTTGTGTACCCTCACTGAGTGAGACAGAAGAGAGATTTATGGCTGTCATAGCTAGAAACTAAATGAGCTGTTGGAACTCTGATTTGTTCAAAAAATAAGAAAAGTATGAATCTTTTTAAGGAAGGAAGTTTATGTGCAGCAGATCAGCTAAGGACACAGATACTCTTGCAAAGACGCCAACCTGTCATGATGAACTTAGATCCACTCAGATAAGACAACAAAAGGTCCAACAGGTTTACTGTCCTTCCTCTCTCCTCCCCTTCCCTCCTCTTCCTCCCCTACCTCCTTTTCTTCTTCTTCCTGCTTACTCCTTTTTTGCAATGGGTGTTTGCTGTAATAAAGGATCTTTGGCCCTCTTAGAGGTACAACAGGCAAACCCCAAATGGAAACCAAAGATGAGGGACTGATTCATTGTCAGGCTTTTTTTGTCTGAAATCTGGTGTGGATCCAGATGCACCAGTAGAAAATGGGAAAACAACACTGAGAAATCTAAAAGTTTGGCGGCATCACAGCTTGAAATGGAAAGTGAAAACAGTCCCTTGTCTACTGACACAGAGCCTTTTGATCTCTAAGCCTTCCATCAATTCACATACCCTTCTCTTCTGTTGTCTCCTGGCTGCATGCGTAGGGCAGACAGGCTTAGGTAAGGACACACACGTGTAGGGATGGGGCTGATGTCTCCTGGTACTTAAGGGTTACTGAAGGCTACAGACCTTGTCTGATTATGCCAGAAAGAACAAGAGTGGAAATTCTTTGGCCTCAGTTGTACCATTTCAGGACATACCATTTCACCTGTCCTGCTCAGGGACATGCACAGCCCAACTCAGTTGATAGCTTTGGAAGGAGCTCATTGTCTGAAGGGAAACTAAAGTGACTTCATGAGTACAGCCCTGCAGGAGAATTCAGTGTACTATGTTTGTGACTTCTGCTGCACCATTCATAATCAGTATTGTATTTTGAATGTTCACAAGTCCTAGGAGGGATTTTACCTATTGAGAAGAAGCACAAATAAAATGCTGCTAACTTTGGGTTTTCACAATCCTAATGAACCTTGGAGTTAAATGTCTGTGTGTGATGATTTTGTTAATTGAGGCCTTAGGACATTCCCTGAGGCTTGGTACTTTGCCTCCTTCACACAGCTACCAGGCACACATTTTTTCTTTTAAAGCAGCTCTTAGCTACTAGATTGCTGTTGAAGTGAAAGGTCTGCAGCACAAAAACCTTGTGACTCTTTGGCCTGAAATTTTGACTTTGGAATAGTTCAACTTCTACTCTATTCTACTTAAAAAAGTGGATAAGCCTAGCAAGGCTTTACTGTCAGATGAAATGGTGTACTCAAGAACACAGTTGCCTTTGAACCAGCAGAATCTTAGAGTTAGCTAAAACGATGGAATTTCACTTGAACCAAAACACCTGGTTTCACGAAACTCCACAATTCACTGTACTTCCCCTAAATGCCTGGGTTTAGAGTAGTGATGGCTCAGCTCATCTGAAACCCAATAATGTTCTCCAGACTGCTAGGGCTGCACACTCTCTGCCAGCCATGCAGAACTGAAAATGCTCAGTGGGCAGAACTCAAGGCTGTTCTCATAGTTCTGGCCAACACTAATCTTGGTGAACCTTCTTATATTCATACTGATTCCCGAGTGACTGCCAGTGTCCCAGCTTTTCATCCAACACTTGAAAAGTGATAGACTGGCAGATTAATAGAACTCCTCTTTGATACCATGAATTGTGTACACAAATTGTGGCTGTGGCTGACTTCTGAGTTGCTCACTGGCATCAGCTGCCCAACAGTGGGGAAGGGAATGTTCTGTGATGGGACTAACTAGAATCAGAAGCTCTAAGACCTGTATCACCCAGATTTTTACCATTTCTTCTAGATATACCATTGTATGTACTATGACAGTATATTCACAATAGCAGACAGAGAAAAACAGTCTGGACTGTTTAAGGAACATCCGGCTGGAGACCTAGGCAGCCCTTAGATGACAGGGGGATTTCTCCAAATGACTCTGCGCCTCTTGGGGAACCTTCTCTGGGGGCAGCGGATTTGTTATTTGTATATAGCTATGAAGCAAATATTAACTTTGGGGAAAGCAAATTATTGTAGAAATATAATCTGGGTGTTTTACATAGCTTGAATATGCATAATATTTAAATAGACATAGAGGTGAAAACACCAGATCAAATACTGTGATAGAAGTCTATTGTGAAGAGGAGAGAAGTGAAATACATGTATGTGGGTGTTTTGTGACAATGGAATGAACAGTTGAAGAGCTGAATTCCCATCTCCCACAGTAAGAAGTCATTAGACATTATTTAATATAAATTTTAAGAAATGGTATAAAATAATAATTAAGAATGCAGAAATCATATGCCAGAAGAAATAAACAAAAGAGATGAAAATGATTACTTTTGTTGTTCATGAGAATTGGGATGCACAGGGCTAGAACAAGACAGGGTCTTTCTAGCCTAATTTATTGTTCAACTTTTAAAACCATGTGCATGCTAAGTGAGTCTACCTAGGATATCCTAACCAAGTACAATGTACTGAATGGCTTAAGCAATAATAATACATTTTCTTATCGTTCTGTAAAGTGGAAGTCCAAGACAAGTTGTTGGTAAATTAAATCCCTTTTGATGTTTTCCCTTTAGCTGGCATGTGGGCACCTGCTCTTTTCATTCTTACACGGTCTAGCCCTGTGTGCACACATCCCTGGTTCTCTCCTGCATTCAAAGTTCATTTGTAAGGGAGGCTGGCCAATCAAGTGAACTAGCATCTACCCTAATGTTTTCAATTTATCTTGGTTCCACCATCGCAGATATGTCTCCAAATATGCTTACATTCTAAGGTCCTGGGGGACAAATAGTCATGGGGTATAATTCAGTTCGTAGTGCACACATTTACTGAGTCATCAAAAAAATCATATCTCTAATAAAACATCATTCAGGTTTAAACCATGTAGGACTTAATTACCTAAAACTTCAACTTTCATTATCACCTCCGATCCCAACATTCATGGGCATTCTTATACTTTGTATATTGCACTAAAACTTGGAAAGTAACACTTTTTTAGATTTATC
>PVIC010015337.1:0-14576 GCA_004025085.1 Thryonomys swinderianus
TCTCTCTCTCTCTCTCTCATTCGTCTCTCTCCCTCCCCTTCTGGATGCCATGCTACAGCCAGCTCTCCTCCACCAAGCACCTCTGCCATGCCTTCCTGCCATGGAGCCAGCTGACTATGGACCGATAGCTCTGCAAACTGTGAGCCAAAGTGGAACTTACTCCTTCAAGTTATGAGTGTGAGCTATTGTGCTCTAATAAGTATAAGAGTAAGTAAGACAGGCACTAGTCTATGAATGCAGGAAATTTCAGTCTGTGCGAGAGGTGGTTAGGAAATTATAACTTCCAAAAATGCACATGATCCCTTCATTCACTCATGTGACTTCCACCTTAAACATCCAAACTTCACTATCCAGACCTAGAAAAATACACCATTCTACAAGAACATTTTCTTTTCCTTCAGAGATAGAAATTATCTTGCTATTTGTTGCTTTCACATTTACTGTAATTTCCTGACTTAATTCCATTGTGTATAACTCCAAGTAATCTTTTGAGATAGAAAATAGAGCTTGAAAGCCAGAGAAATAGTCCAAGTTTCTATGGAAGCTATATAGAGACAACCTCCAATCTCTTCCATCACTCAGTATATTTAGTTCACAACTTATTTAATTTAAAATAAAAAAGAAAATGGGAAACATCAGAAAATTTAATCGCAGTGGCATCTTAGAGCAGCTTAGAATACAATAGTTATAATTTGGCTAACCAGATGAAAGATTACATATTTTATTATAGTACTATAAACCTCAAAATGTCCCTGGCACAAAAGCATTAAAGTACCATTATGGGCATAAAAAGATTCTTCTAAAGTGCTATCCTGGTTTTTCATGTTTATTCTTTCATTGTACAGTATTTGAAATCAATTTTACTTTCTGAAGTTAAAGCAATTTTCTTCCTAATTGGTAATAGATGCACTGTGAGACTGTAAGATTGGAATAAAGAAGTTTAGGAGATACTGAGATCACCTGATACAACTTTGTGATTATATAGATGGGTAAATGGAGGCTGAGCTCAAAACGGCACCATAAGTGATGGTAAAAGTGAACCATACATCACAGTCCTTAAGAAACGTTTCCTTGGGCCAGACATTTAGTTTAGTGGTTCTGGCACCTGCCTTGCAAGCGCAAGGTCCTGAGTTTGATCCTGGTAAAACATACAATGTTGGGCGTGGGAACTCACACCAACAGCCATCAATACGACATACCACAGTGCTGGGCATGGTGGCTCACGTTTGTAATCTCAGCACTCGGGAGGCCGAGACAGGAGGATTGCTGAATTCCAGGCTTGCCTGAGCTACATAGTGAGCTGAAGGCCAGCCTGAGCTACAAAGGGAGACCCTGTCTTAAAAACAAAACAAAACAAAAAAAAACACCACAAACCCTTCCTCTGTCTAAAGAGTCTTCCGGTGGAAGGCATTCTGAAGCCCTTTTGGTTGTCTTGGTGTCAGTGACTCCTTGCCACATCTTGATTGGATTGTCTTTGAAATTAGCCTGGACAAATGGTTTGCAGCAGGGGAAGGAAGGCTGGATAAGAGCAACCCATAGGAGTGAGCAGGGGGTTACAGCTTGTAGAACTGATGTAGATCAGCTTCAAACCCTGATGGAAACTTCTGAACTTACCAGCCTATACTGTACAGGTTGTGCAAATGGGGCTATATAAAGAACAAATACAAAACAGAGAGAAGCTAATTGTTACCAACACAGAGTTAACAGCCAAGTCATGCTAAGTAACTTGATGAAGACTATTAAATAAATAAGTAAATCTGAGGCTGGCAGGAAAAATTGAAAATAGTGCAGTAAGTACTTAGGAAAATTCTATTGTCCGTAATGGCAATAGGAACACAGGAAAAATTTTCAGAATCAATGGAACTCTGGAAGTTAACAGAAAAGCTACAATACTATGAGGAACATTTGTTCCAGAAAAATAAATGAACATTGTAGCATTTTAATTTGCCCTGTTCACACTCTCAGCCCCAGATCTGTATAGGTCTTGAAAATGAACAGAAGGCAATGATGAAAAGCACAACCTGGCCACTGCTGGAGAGAGCAGGGCAAAAGTGAGCTGTTTCAAAGCCCCACTGCATGAAAGTTAGATCATTTAATTTATCTGATGATTTGGGGGAGGACTGGCTTTTAGAACCACTTGTGTTAGCCTCAGCTTGAGTTTCATCTAACGTGAGCAGCTTTTTCCCAAAGAGTGTTTTTGGAAAATGATCAGAGACAATTCTTCCTCATTGCAGCTCCTTCGAGTTGTGAATAAAAGCTGGGCAAATAATAGGCTAAACAAAACTTTAAGAAAGAGAGCTGACGAATCAATTTCCTAGGGATCTTTAATTATCTTTTTTTTTTTTTTTTTGAGACAGGGTCTCGCTTTGTAGTTCAGGCTGGCCCTGAGTTCACTACCTAGCCCAGGCAAGCCACTGCGAACTCAGCAATCCTCCTGTCTCTGCCTCCCCAGTGCTGGGATTACAGGCCTGAGCCACCATGCCCAGCACTGTAGTATGTGGTATTGATGGCTGGTGGGCGTGAGTCACCACACCCAGCATTCTATATGGTTACCGAGATCAAACTCAGGACCTTATGCTTGTGAGGCAGGCACTGGAACTGCTGAGCTAAATCTCCGGCCCGATCTTTAATTATCTTTAACATATTTCTGAGAGTCTAGAAGGCCATGCATATAAATAGAGTTCTGCATGTGCCCAGGACTGTCTGCAAGCTCAGGAGAGACCCTAGAAGCCCTAAACTGCTTCACCAGTTCAGCTAGAAGCTCTGGCAAGCCAGAAGTGCAAACTGAAAGAGGGTTGTAAACTGCCTGTTTGAATGTTGAAAGGATACACATGCAAACCCACACACAGAGTCAAGAGAGTGGAAACATACCCCGTGAAGGGGATACAGTATTTGCAGGTCACATATATGAAAAGGATACATTACAAATGGCAAAACTCTTATAAGTCAACAATGAAAAGCTGAGGAGCTCAATTAAAAGAATAAATGGAGGATTTGAATACAGAGTTTTCTATAGTAGGTACACCATTGCCCAGTAAAGATGTTCAAAAATACTCAAGATCATTAGTTATTTGGTAAACACAAATGGAAGCCATGGTGAGGTAACAATGCCTGTGAGGAGGTTATAACCACAGACAGTAGCAAGACTCAGTGAGGATGGGGATGATTAATCTGTATGATTAATCCATTGTTGCTGTGAATATGCTGTTGATACTCACTTTGTAAAATATTTGGGAAGTTCTTCAGTGACTGAATAATTTCACTATGAGGCAGGTATGTGCAATATAAAACTTGCATATGAATGCTGATAACAGGATTATTTATTATTGTTTCAAATAGAAGGAATTTAAATGTCCCTTGGCTGTTCAGTATATAATCAGAATATATTATTCACGTAATGGGGTAGTATTTACCCACAAAAAGGGAACAATTACTGATACATGCAACAAAGTAGATGAAATTTGAAAATATGTTATCTGAATGAAGCCAGTTGTGGAAAAGCACATAGTACACGACTGTACTTCCACATAGTGTTCAGAGCAGGAGAATCCCTAGAGACAGGAAACAGGGACTAAGGCAGGAGGACTGGGGAATGATGGTAACAGCACTGGATTTCATTTTGGGGCAATAAAAGTGCTTTTTAATTAGTGATGACGGTTTTTAACTTTGTGATACACCTAAATCCACTGATTTGTGTCCTGTAAAATTCTAAGTTGCCTGGTACATAAATGATGACTCATTAAAAATCATAACTTTCATGATGAACTTCACTGCTCTATTCATCAGATGAGCTAATTCTTTATGGAAACTCATCAAAATGGTGTTGAGATGGACAAATCAGGTTCAAGTAGTTTAGAACTGAGAGCTCTGGTAAAAGAGGAAGTTGGATGTCCGTACGTCCTGTTTAGCTGGCCACCATTAGGGCAGGGTCAGCTTGTGTGCTAATCCTCATGTGTCTGAAGTGGCTGCCCAGGTCACTATGGGGAGACTGTGGTCCTTGGCCCAAGCATTCTATGGAGCTGGTGATGACTGCTATGGAGAAGTGGATGTATGTCTCATCCTGTTACTGTTTCTGAAAGTCATTCTATGACTTGGTACGGAGACCTTCCAAGTAATTAGTAAAATGATGCTCAGGTGTGCTCAGTGATAGGTTTCATTTATTAAGGGAAGCTGTGAAATTATATGATATAATGATCCAATAGCTGTATCTTTCAAAAATTGATTTATATGGTTTCTTAAAGGATTTAAAAAATAAGCAGTGTAAAAAAGAAGCATGTACAATCTGAAATATTTGAGCTGGTGGAGAATATAAATAGTTGTGGTCGATGATCTTGCCTCATTCTTTTCTAAATACGGTGCTTCTCTTTGCTAGCATTTAATTATGCACTGTACTTGGATAAAAACAGGCATTAGGAAAGATTAGCTTTTATGATGGATATGTTAGGACCTAAATATGGTTTAAATCTTTGCTACTGCAATTAGAAAACTAACAACCCACAGATGAATGCTCTTTTCTTGTGGAAATGCATCGGGATATATTTACTCTTGTATTATTTGAAGAAAGATTCATATGCAATCAGTAGTCTTCAACATATGAGGAGAGAGATGTCACTGTCTCTATTTCTACCCCAAATATTCCACAAATCATTCCAACTCACCATTCTTTTTTTTTTTTTTTTTTGCTATACCAGGGATTGAACTAAGGCCCTTGTGTTACCACTCTTTTACTAAAGATGAGCCAAATGAGCCCACTAACAGTTTAGAATGATAAAATTATCCTTTACCCTGATATATGGTCCAGATGATGCAGGGTGAAAGACACACTCCAGTGGCGGTACCTAGGGCTGCACAGGCTCCTTTGATGGATTTAGGTACATCTTCCACTCTATTTCAAGGCTAGTGCTAATGGCAGTAGAAATGGTCATTGTTAACATCTATGTAGCACTTAATAAATATATGTCTCACTCTACTTGAAGCACTTTGAATGTATTAATTCATTGAATTTACCCATCCCTATGAGATATTATTATTACTCAAGTTTTTTATAAGGCACAATTCAGGCATTGAGAAATTACAAAATTTATTCCAAATTACACATCTAATAACGAATTAAAGATTGAAATCCAGGCTATCTGCTCAGCTGACTATCTTCCCAACCATGAAGACCATCCTGTTTCTTGGGAAGTGTGTTATCTTGGAAGCTCTTTTTTTTTGCTTTTTGAGACAGGGTCTCGCTTTGTAGTTCAGGTTGGCCCTGAGCTCACTATGGTGCCCAGGCAAGCCGCCGCGAACTCAGCAATCCTCCTGTCCCTGCCTCCCAAGTGCTGGGATGACAGGCGTGAGCCACCACGTCCGGCATTGTAGTATGCAGTGTTGATTGTTGGTGGGCGTGTCTCCACACCCAGCATTATATGTGGTCACCGGGGATCGAGCTCAGGACCTTGCGCTTACGAGGCAGGCGCCGGAACCACTGAGCTAACCCTTTGGCCCCATCTTGGAAGCTCTTATCACAAAGGATGGCTCTAAACCCAGCTAGGGTGACTAAAAGATAAAAGAGAAGCTGTGTGTGCTCCCAGATGCCTGGGAGGTAGACACAGGAGAATAGTGAGTTAGAGTCTAGCTTGGGCAACTTGACTTAGTGAGATCCCCTAAAAATTGTAAAAGGGCTGGTGATGTAAGTCAGTTCACGTGAGGCCCTGGGTTCAATCCCCAACAATTGCCCATCCACAAAACAGAGAGGACTATTTCATAAACCATGGCACTTCCCTACTGTCAGCCCTGAATTAAAATGAGACTCCTGGACTGCTTTACAGACACTGGCTCCCGTGTGTGTGACAATTGGTTGAGAAACTGTGGTGTTGAACTTGGACACTTACTTACTTGTCTTGAAAGTTCAAATATTACCTCACCTATATTTCTTTACTCCCTCCTGCCCTTTGTGTCATTAAACCCTGTAATTAAAAAAGAATGGATTTTTTAAAAAAATGCCAAACCCATTTTCCCTTTTCCTCTAGAGTCATTATTTATCAACTTTTCATATTTATTAGACAGGATACATGGATATGACTACCAAAAATAATCTTTGTCTATTGGAACTGTGATCCAAACATGACAGGGATATCACATGCAGCTAAAATGACACATTATTTATTGGTCCATAAGGCTGGCTACATTTTAGGGTTGCCCACTTTGCCACAGCTCTTCATGAGTTTCTACCCAGCATCTCCTGCTCACGAGAGTACACACAGACTCTGTCTGGCCATGTTCTCATCGTGTGGGTTTAGGGGAAACACAATGAAGTCAGACCACTTGCAGTACTTCCAAGAGATTTTAAAATTGGACCTCTCTCACAGGAAAGGATTTTGTGTGGTTATTGACCACACAGCTCAGCATGTGGACACTGTATAAGGGTGGTTGTAACTTCCTGGGAGGAGCAGATTCAAAAATGAACCCAAAAGCTGGGATGAAAAAAAAGGAGAGAAGAGCCTTGGTGTCATTTAATTGCAAGGTTTTTGTTTTCTCCAAGGGCAGATTCTCTCTTCCCTCTGGACATTCAATTACATGAGACAACATAACTCCCTTTTTATGTGTAAGCTGTCTGAATATGAGTTTCTATCCTTTTCAATGAAGAGATTTGACTAATACAAACTACATTAAAAAGAATACTTACACTTAGGAATGGCCCAAATCAATGAAAAGGACATGAAGGAAGAGGGAAACTTCATGTTGTTTGTTAGAAGATGGGGTGTAGCTATCTTTAAATACCCAAAAAAGGCCAAATACTGTACTAGTGATCTCTTCTGTATAGTAAGTTATCACAAAAGTCACTGGATTGAAACAATTTCTGTGTATTTTCTTGTATGTTTTCTGTGTCCAAAGTCTGAGATCCACCCAGCTAGGGTTTCTGGCTCAGTCTCTCATGATGTCGAAGTCGCAGTGTTGGCTGCCACTGAAGACATCTGAGGAGTTGGCTAGCAATGGACGATCCACTTCCAAAGCAGCTTCTCCTGTGCCTGATGGCAGAAGACGCAGTTTCTTATCACATAGGCCTCTCCTCAGGACTTCCTGAGTGTCCTCATGACATGGCAGCCAGTCTCTCCCAGAGCGAGTCATCCAAGTGAAAAGAGTAAAATCTGCATGGACTTTTATAACCTAACCTTTGAATTCCCATTCTGCCATTCCCTCTGTATTCTGCTGCTTACACAAGTCAGCTTTGTCAGGGTGGAAGGAGCTGACATAAGGGCAGAAAGAGCAGGCCAGAGGGGTAATTGGAGTCCAGTTTGGAAACTGGGTACTACAGACTTCCATTTGGAACAGACTCAGAATATATTTTGTATAGATACAGAAGAGAAGTTAGCAGCTGGCAGATTATTCTAGAAGATTCTTACTCCACACACATGAAGCAAGTAATCCACAGGCATCACCCAAAGCTAGAATCACTACCTCTGGGTATAAGGGATCCCCTAATGTTAAAGAGATTAGTAGAAGTCCTTATTTTAAGTGACATTAAAGAGGCTATTTTAAGTTTGAACATGTTTTAGGAGAAGGGGTCATAACATTGGGTGACTTCTGAAATCTCTCTTCTTGATACAATTGTACAGTCCCATAAAACATTGACAGATTGATGTGTCTTCCTTCCTTTAACCTCTGTGATATCTTTTAGCAGATGCTGTTAGATGCATACTTTGGGGTTCCTGGTAGGCAATTTCTCTGTATTATCTATACCTCTCTCAACCTGAGTTGCCTTTATGGCTGAGAAAAACCCTTAGGTGATTAGAGACAGCAGTTAGAGGACAGTTGTCCCATTTTCTTGCCTCATGATGGAATAACTCTGACTCACAGGGTCCCCAAGATGGAGCTTAGTTGTCTGTATGGTATCTTTCCACTTAGCACAATGGTTTTTTACTTTGTCCCTTCACCATCTCAATCTCTCACTCTTTGTACTTGTATACTGACTCCTGGCATCATCAGCACGTTGTGATGTCTGTATGCATCTCTCAGGTCTCCTTTTTGGGGAAACTCCAACTAAGACACCTCTCTATTCTAAATCATAGATATCAGTGCACTTGGTAGATAAATCTCTTATTCTTGAGCAACATAGGTTATGTCTTGTTTGCTCATCCCTCGGGTGCTTTATTTATTTTATTATTGGTGGAGCAAAACACTGGATACTTACAAGTTAAGAGAAGAAAGGTTTATTTTAGATCACAGTTTATAGAGGTGTCAGTCCATGGTCAGCTGGTTCCAAGTCAGGGTGGCATGGCAGAGGGGCATGGCAAAGGACAAAGAGTTCATGGTGTGGCAAGCAGGAAGCAGTGAGTCTTCCTTCTTATTTCCTTTCTTATTCATCCAAGCTACAAGCCTATTGACTAATGCTATGCACACTCAAAGTCAGTGTTCTCCTTACAGTAAATCCATCATCCACACCGAGAACTATGAACTAATCAGTGGGCTAATCTGGTATCGCACACCAGTTAACCAGTCACTCACCACAGCCCCAACATGAGCACCTGAGGCTTTGGGGAATATCTAGATATAAGTCACAACACCAGTTATAGACCACAGTTCAAATACGGCCAGAGTAGCAACCCCACTGTTGTTGATAGCTTAGAAGCAGCATGCCAGCCGTGGTCTGGGAATCAGAAGACACGTCTGCTTTTCTCCTTCTAGATATGACCTCCTGTAGTTCTAGGGCCTCCAGTGTTCTCAGAAATAAATAAATGTTGATCTAAATAAGTGGTTCTTAAACAATTTGAGCCCTTTAAAAACACCAAGGGATAGTTCCAACTTTCTGGAGAAAAACTAACATCCAGCGGTTACATATGGCCACAGATGAGTTGGGGCATAATCTGTGCTTATTAATGAAGACACAGAGGTCTACTGCAGCTTCCAAGGGAGCTCAGTGGATTGCAGTTTATAAACCCTTACTCTACCTGTTGTTTTACTTCCCTATAAATTTCAACACTTTGTGACTCAGTGAGTAATTGATTAAATAAATAATGATTTCTTTTAGGTTGAGATTTCTCAATAAAACAAACTGCCAGCTAGAATTCAACTGTGTTATTAAATCTGACATCAGATTCAACAGCTAATATATTGGAAATTCATGTGTTTTCTTGCAGAGCGTGTAGCTTTCCTGGGAAAAACAGCAACAACAACAAAACAAGGAATTGACCAAACTGAGCTACAATAGACCTTTCCTTCTTTAACTTTAGGTGTCAGATATTTTGTTTTAATGAGAGAAAAATCACCTAAGACAGCTAGTGAAAAGATAAGAGAGAAGGAGACAGACAGAGAGAGAGAGAGAGAGAGAGAGAGAGAGAGAGAGAGGATAAAATTTCCAAGAAGATTCTTAGCAAAGTGCTTATTTCCACTTTGATCGAGTCCTGGCAGGGGACTTAGGGATTCAACAGCTCTAGACCATGTCTTAGCATGTTGTTGGGACCAAACAGAAGACAAGAACAGGTGTCTTCAGCTACTCTATTATAGCAATGAATTCCTCAACAATAAAAGGTTAAAAAAAAGAGTAGTGTGAAAGGAACCTTGAAGGAGTTTGGGCATAGACAATTCTGGGCTCTGGAGGTGCTCAGGATTTTGTTCATAGGCACTTGACCTCTCCCACCATAGAAGAAGGAAACCTGGACACTGCTCCAGCTGGCAGGAGACCTTGGCGTTATCCATGGGGTGCTGGTTTTAGGCGCATGCAGAAACCAAGAGTTGTAGGGTCTGGAAAGCTTCCACTCAGATTTCAGAAGAAGGCCTTAGGAGGCCAGGCAGCATGCCCTGAGAGAGCAGCATGTAGAACTGTGAGTGTGAAGCCAGAGATGCACTGGAGACTCCAGAAGTTTGGAGAAGCCAGGAACTTGCGTTGTTTGAGGGAAGCTGCAAGAATGGAGTGGAGCCAGTCCAAATGAGCTCGGGAGCTCCCACCACCTGAGGTGTGGTAGGATAGAAGCACCCAAGCCCTTTGAAGTTCACTTCTTGCCACAGACTGCTGCATGGAACACAGGGTTTAATGTTTGCCCTGCTGGATTTTGGATTGCTTTGGTCCCATTCCTTTCCCTTTCCCTATTCGTACCTTTTGGAATAATGATGTTTATTTTGTGCTATCATTTGTTGGCATTCGTACAGGGGGCCACAGTTAAGAGTTTGCTTTAAATCTCAGGAGACTTGGGACTTGGACTTTTCAGCAGTGCTGGAACTGTTAGGACTTGGACAACTCTTAGAGATGGACTAAATGCCTTGTTGGGTAAAGGAATGTATATGAGTTCTGGGGTCCCAGTATGGAATGTTAAGGGTCGTGCCTAGATGTCCTCTCAAGGAATTAGGTGGTCATAGGTGGGAGTGTTTCAGAGGTGGCTGAATTCAGAGTGTGTGATACTGGATTAAGGGTGCGTGATGACTAAATCTATCCACTGAATGTTTGAAATGGCTGCAATCCTAGAAGTCTAAATAGAACAGAAAAGTGGCAGAAAGAAGCTGCTAAGTTCTCTTCCTTGCTCTGCTAGCTTCCTCCTGCCTTGAGCTGTTTCTCCTCTGGGATGTTTCCCTTTGATGCCACCCTTCCTTGGAGCCAGCTAATTATGGACTGGAACTTGTGCAAACTGTAAGCTAAATAAATCTTCTTCCTTAACTTGGAGGTTCAGGTATTATGTCTCAGCAATAAGAAAAGTAACTAAAAAAATAGTAAGACAGAAATGATCTTAATTCCGAGCCATATATCATACTTGTTTCCCTTTGGATCTCCCAAAACACATTGTGGCTTAGGCACAATAAGCAAGTAAAAATAATACGTATGTCAGGGTTCACTGAATGAATTGAGTAAATGAAACTGGTGGTGATGAAGATGCTGATGGCACTAGAGATGTTATATCATTAATCAGACTCAGCACCTCTTACACACAGGAGGCTCTCCGGGCACAAGGCTCTGTGCTCTGGGCTCACCGCTCACCAGCCTGTCATCCACATCAGCACTTCATGGTGCAAGGATCGGCATGACCGACCTCGTATGCCGGGTGGCAAAACTGACAAGCAGAGGATCAATATCTTGTCCATGTCAAACAATAAGTGGGAGGAATGGGTTTGGAATCCAGGGTTTATACTATAAAGCTTAGTGTAAAGTGATTAGTATTCTCATTTAACAACTGAACGCCGTGAAGGTAAAATTTTGTGTCGCCTTAGGTACAGTGCCCAGAATCCTGCTTTGAAACAGTTACTGCTAAAGAAGCTAGCATCCTGTGGCACCATGACAGTCCCTCAGGCCTAACATCCAGGTGGTCTGTGAATCACAGTGCTATTCCCTCTGTGCACCTGTAGCCATGGGCACAGAAGCTACAGAAAAGGCTGAAAAAGGACATGGACTAGATACAGAAGTGGGACCTCACAGGTGAGCCTCTGTCCAGGTGCCTGGCTTGTACCTGATGGTGCAGCGTGAAGAGGGGTGTGTGTATGCGGACCTATTTTGGGAAGCTGTGCATCAGCATAATATCACCCACATATATGGATGTGCAAGACACGAAGGGCTGTCGAGACCAAGAACAAGCCTTCAGCAGCATCCTAGTAAAATAGTGCCATCAAATCCAAAAAGGTGTGGAGTCTGATCCAGGTTCTGTTCAGGGAGAGAAGGGTTCTGATCAGGACAGAATTACAGAGTCCACAACGTCTCACAGGTGAATTCAAGTAGTGGTAGATGGCCTGGGTGAAGCGGGGCAAATGAAGACAGATGGCTAAGGAGGGCAGAACCAGGATATCCTAGGACCATTATTTCACCTGAAGACCTGATGCCTAGTACCTATTTCAGAGCTATCAGGGATCCTGTGAAAGAGGGAGGGCCAGTGTCCTTCACAGTCCTGCTAAGCCAGACTCTCTTCTGTTCAGCTCCCCAGTAATTATTTTGCATGTTGTGCTGTGAGGGCCACCATGCTTGGCATGTCCTGCAAGCGTTGTTGGGTAAAAAGCTTCTCCCAGGGCTCCATCATCTTCTCTAGCAAACCAACGGTCATGGGGCTCAGTGCCAGCTGATCAGTAGCCGCAGTGGCCTGGCTGACATTGACAGCGGGGTTCTCTGTACCCCATCCTTCAATCTATTCGCCCCCATTTTCCCTTCTTAATCGCTCTTGCTTTCTCTTTGTCTCCTTTCTTTCTCCTCTTTCCTTTTCATCCTCCTTTTGCCATATTCTTCAGTGTGTTGATTCTTCACTTTTCTCTCAAATTTGTTGTTATCTCTGTGCAGAAATCATACCAGCTAATATAGGTGATTTGAAGCTGTTACTGGTTGATTCCTAAATCCTAGGAATTTATAATCCACAATGGAGATGATTCTTAGAAATTAACAATTTTGGACCAGGGATTTAGCTTAAGTGGTACCGTGCCTACTTTGGAAGCCCAAGGGCCCAAGCTCGATCTCCGGTACAAAAAAAAAAAAAAAAAAAAAGAAAGAAAAAGAAAAGAACTTAACAATTTAATATTCAAGAGAAACTCTTTCTGGAGCCCCAACTGAAATGCACATGAAGCACTTAGAGCATTTAGAGAAAGAAGGACTCCTGTTTGAGCCCTGCATATGCCTGTAATGATAGCACTCTGGGAAACTAGGGAAGGAGAATCTCAAAACTGTGCCAATCCAGTTTCAGTAAACAAAATAAAAAGAGCCTGGAATGTAGTTCACTGTGCAGGCTCCGGGTTTCACTCCAGTGAGTGGGAAAAATCCAGTCTGATTGGGACAAGATCAGGCTGGAATCTGGGGAGGCCTCCTGGAAGAACTGCACTTAGCTACATATTCAGAGACAGGCAGAATCTAGAAATGTGAGAACATCAAAGTGGAAAATACAGCTCAAATAAAAGAAGAAAACTCAGACAGTGAGGCTTATGTGAGGCCAACTCTGTTCAGCCTGAGTAGGAATCCCAAAGGGAAATGGAGGTCTCTGTGAAAATGTTAGCTCTCCAGTCGCTTGGTGGGGATTCAAGGAGAAACGGTGCCATTTGTTGCCCTGAAACGTGCTAAAATTTTGTTCAATAACCCTCCACAAAGAAGGAAAGAAGTATGGAAAAGCTGTTCAATACTTCTTAATCTGTGGTGGAAAGATTGTGATGTACTGAGTATTAGCAAATTTGAAAAAAATGATTTGAGGAAAAAGTAGCAATGACATTTACATTACTTGTAGCTAATGTACATTGATTGGATTAAAATGTGACATTATGAATAAAAGAGGCTTCTGTTGGAAAATGAAATGCCATTGCTCTCCGAAAAGGGGTAAGAAAAAAACCTAAGCAGCCTGAATGCTGTTTGGCCCAAATGCACAGGGTATTGTGGGAATAGGGTCATTGATTTAAGCTCTTTCACCTCCAGAATGTGTTAATAAAATACAGTTTTAAAGTTAAACAGAACCCACCTGGGACTTTTTTTTTCCCAAGGATATATTATTTTCACATGCATAATGCATACATCTGCAAGGCTCACCTCAATTAATTTCAAAAGTGGTTTCTATGCAAAACAATTTATCTGTTGCCCTGCACAACTGAAAATGTCTGCCTTTTTATAGGCAGAGCATTTTCTATGAATCAGTGCAGGTAATAAATTATAACACTGCCCTCCAAAGCTACATGGCTTCTCCCGACCTATGCCAGGGATGCAGGAGCCCCCCACTGTCTTCAGGGTAGGAGTTAGATAGCTAGAAGACAGCAGCCTTTCCAGGGGACCAAGACTTTGTTGGCCTCAGCCAGGGGGTGGAGCAGTTGCTAAATTCTGGGTTTCTAGACCAGATGGGAGAGAAATATTCAATAATAAAAATCCTGCTATCAGGTGAAAACTACACATGCTCTTTATATTAGGTACACATTCTCCTGAGTTAGAGATTCAGATAAACATAAATGTTAAAACGGAAACTCACTTGAATGTTTTTTTCTACTGCTTCCTAATTATGTAAATATGTATTACTCGGTTCTCGTTTCTTCCCAGCTGCTGGCAGCTCATACACTTGAGAAGGTATGTTTTATTCAGGAGAACAAAACAGGCAGGGACCTGGGACTTCAGTGAATAATAAATTGATTTGACTTGACCTTTTAGCTCATTATGAATCTTTAAAATGGTGAAATGTGGGTTTTTTCCCCTTCTGCTGAATTCGCCACTTCTATGCTCAGAGAAGTGTTTGGAACTGAGAGGTTTAATATCTGTAAAAGAAAGCCAAAATTGAAATAAGATCATTAGCTTAGATTCCAAGGACATAGATACTCCTTCCATCTAGTTCTTTCTTTCTTTCTTTCTTTCTTTCTTTCTTTCTTTCTTTCTTTCTTTCTTTCTTTCTTTCTTTCTTTCTTTCTTTCTTTCTTTCTTTCTTTTTCTTTCTTCATCTATCATCTGCGTGTCTGTCTGTCTGTCTATCTATCTATCTATCTATCTATCTATCTATCTATCTATCTATCATCTATCTATCTGTATTTGTTTCCCCTTTTTGTGGGTGGTAGTTCATGAGCTTTTGAGCCACTCAGCCAAAGTGGAATCCAGGGAGGCTGGATTAATAATAACAGATTACCTTAATAATAAATTCTGACTGTTTCACAAGCTTGGTGTGATGTTGGGT
>PVIC010015337.1:14676-35755 GCA_004025085.1 Thryonomys swinderianus
CACTTACAGGAATGGAAGTTTATTTGAACTCACAGTTTTAGGCTCTGAGCTCCTCAGTGGCCTAGCCTAGCACTAAGTATAGTGCTGCCATGATCTAATCTCTGCCACAGATTCACACCAGTGACTGAAGTGGGCTCCCAGGCCTTCCACCCTCTCCTGCTGCTGGATACTCTGACTCTGAGGCACAGGTAGTCATTTTGGATGCTTCAGTCTTTGACCCAGCAGATGGCCACTGGGGCTCCTTCATATTCTGGTTGTTAAGCTTACTTCATAAATTCTATCATCATACATATATTTTATATTTAATCTGTTTCTCTAGAGAACATTAACTAATATACCTTAATAATTACCTTAATAATAATATACTTTAATGATATACTGAAAGCCTCATTTCTGAACACTTGAGTCTTTTGGGGAACATTTTAGATCTAATGAAAACAGTCTAGTTAGAAATAGACCTTCACTGAGAACCATTTCCTTGAATCCTAGACCTAGCAAATAAATACAAAATAAAAAGAGAATCCTCTCAATTTTTAGACCCTCAAAAATTTGTAAAGTGCGCCTCAGACTTAATGCTCCTGTCCCACTAATTATTTTTCTAACACAGTTTTGCCAGATAGAAGAAGCACAATCCACTGTTAGGAATCATGTAGGTAATATCAGGACATACTCACAAGTGAATTAAATAGGTCACAGATGTGTAAATATCGTATCTGTTCTCTGGTATGAGAAACTGAAGACGATAATGAGTGAAATAGAAAATATTCAAGGGGAAATGTGGTAGAAGTGTAATGAGGGGTACAGAAAAGATGTGATGGTAATAAAAGGGAAACAAAGCTTATATATTTAAGGAGTGGGTGGTTGTGGGGTAGGTAGGGGAATGGGGAAAAAATGAAAATTAAATAGTGTCATATACTGGTGCAAATTCCCAGTATTGAGTGTGATCATGATGTGTATATACAATGTACCAATAAAGATAAAAATAAATTTAAAAAATTTTGGTAGCCACACTAAAGAGAGTAAAAGTACTTTTTTTTTTTTGATACAGGGTCTCGCTTTGTATTTGTAGTTCAGGCTGGCACTGAGCTCCCTATGTAGCCCAGGCAGGCCTCAAACTCAGCAATCCTTCTGTCTCTGCCTTCCAAGTGCTGGGATGACAGGCGTGAGCCACCACACCCGGCACTGTGGTATGTGGTATTGATTGCTGGTGGGCGTGAGTCTCCACACCCAGCATTGTATGTGGTTTCCGGGGATCGAACTGAGGACCTTGCACTTGCAAGGCAGTCACCAGAACCACTGAGCTAACCCTCTGGCCCTAAAAGTACTTTTAATAATGAAACTAATGAAGGTAAAATTAATTTTAATAGGTTAAATTAGTCAGTATTATGTTATATATGGGTCAATTTATTCCAAGTATTAGCAGTATAAATTAGATGTCTTACTTTTCTTTCTTCATGGTAGTTTTTCAAATTTTGAGATATATTTTACATTTACATCCCATCTTAATTTAGACTAGCCACATTTCAAATGCATAGTAATCATAGGTATGAGAAACAGGAAGTGGATATAACTAGAACCATTACCTTAAGTTCTAGTTTCCTGTGAGTAGGATGGCACATGGTGAAATAATTAATAATTAGGCAGAAATGAAGCTCAGAGAAAAAGCTGAGCTTGGGTAGCAACTTGACAGACTTTTTATTTTGAATATCCTGAGTAGCAAAAGATCCTGGAGGGCAAGGCAGATGTCCACTGTAGTCCTTGAGGAATTAGGTAGATGAAGATCCTGGTGTAGCTCTGCCCTGGAGCATCACAACATGTGGAACCAGTGGGGTCTTTGTTGTTCCCTAAAGAGTCAAGTTCTCAGGTCCAGATATGTCATAGCTGGTCTGTAGGCAGGAAAGCTTGACCTAGTCATAGTCCTAATTGCCCAATTAATATTCCCAAATAAGATTGGTCCTGACACACAGGGAGCTGTGCAGCTGGACAGGACAACTCTAACCTATGCATAGGCATTCGGTGGCCCATGTGGCAGGGCTTCCAGTCTGATCCATATTTACATGTCTAAGTGAATCATTTTCCTTCAACATTCTCAGTTCTTTCTGTTATCTCTCAACGATAAGTCTTTGGGTTCTGTCTTTATGGGCTTTGAACTCTGCCTTCAATCTACATGCACCTTTTGCATCGGGTGTGTTTCTTCTGTCTCACAAATACAAATGAGTCTGACACTGTGAGGGAGGCCTGGTTACTGCAGACAGGCCTCTCACCTTTTCCAGATTAAATATCCAGGACTTCTAACATACCTGTAAAGGAATTAACGTTCCTGTTGTCCTAAATGTGTTGTTTGTATTGCATCTATTTTCTGTTGTTTCTTCTTAAGCATTAGAATGAGTTCCTTCTAATCTCCATATCTCCCACTCCATATGTATGCCATTGGTACTCAGACCCCAAGGTAGGATTTTACATTTATTTGTTTCATTCCATCTAGCTGTGCCCGGCTCACAATTCTGACATTAAGATACAAGAATTTTGCTTCTTTCGTTCTTTGAATTCATTATCCTTTGCTGCTTGGCATTCTTAATGTAATAAGTATACCTTCTATGTATCATCTAAACAATAAGTATGCCGATTGGGGCAGGAATTGGTTCACAAAGTTGATTTTTGTGGCTTATATCTTCATGTTTTTTCCCATTTTACCATGGTTCCCACCTTCTCTCTAAAGTCTGTCTAGGTTAAGATAAGATTAGTTGAGTGAGGTCCATGCATCAAAAGCTACATAAATAATCTTGTCATTAGGGTGTTAAAACCTAGCCTCAGAGTTCCTCTGTCACTCAGTAATTTCACCTTCCTTTTAGCTCAGTGTCACACTCCGTGGAATCTATCTTTTTTCCATCTCTGGTACCTCAAATACTAAAGATTGCTGCTCAATCTAAACCTCCCCTTCTTCTAGATCAGTCAGTCCCTCTGCAGATCCATCAAGCCTTTGAGTTTGAGCCTCACTCTTTATAAAGAACTAATAAGGAATCAAAATGTAAATGTGATGCAAAATAAAAGATAATAGGAAGCCGGGGCACAGGACGTGCAACCAGAGATGGAAGGAGGGCCAGGAAAGGAAGGGAACAGGAATGGATAAAAAAGAAGAGAAAAATGGAGATAAAGCATTCATTAATGGGAAGGGGACCATGAGTTGGATCAGGGAGAGATGGGAAGGGAAGGAGAAGGAAAAGAGGATTGATATGTCTTAGGTACATGTACCACCCCCCCTGTGATAAATGTAATGTATACTGCAACAGTCATTGTAAAAAGTGAAAAAAAGCAATGAGAAAACATTTAGAAAGGTAAAAAACAATAATATAATGAACCTTGTACTCCTGTCACATCTGCTTATACTGTTTTCCTTCATCTGACCTCCACCCTCTCTGTCCTGTTTTATTTTGAAGGAAGTTCTGGACACTCTTATTATTTTATGCTTAGATATTTCTGAGCATATTTTTAAGCAAGAAAAACTAAAAAAAAAAAAGAAAGAAACAAAATACCTAATAAGATTGGAGTGAGTCCCTTCATCCTGAGCTGTTTCTTACATGCCCAGCCAGACTTCTGAGTGTGAATGATTGCACTGGGCATCTTTCTTTGACCATCACCTTGCTGATGGAGGAAGGCTCTTTACTTCATAAGCAGAGCAACATCACCCAGAATGACCTACAGATCTATATCTGTTCTAAAATGTATGGCCTTGGCCATTTATTCTCAGAGCCAGAAAGCAGAAGAGAGTGAGGAGGAGGGGCAAGAGAAGGATATTTTCAAGTCCCATCTGCTCCTTTGGGAACACCCAGTTTGTTCTATTAGTAAAGTATGGTAGAACCTTGGAAATATACGCACTCTCCTTGGACCAACTCCTGGAAGATGTATGTGTGAATGAATAGTTGTCTGTGATATCTTTCCCAGGCATCTCATATTTTCCCAGCAGGAATAAATACGTAGTTACTTACCAAGAGGAGCAATTTGCCACAGGCTGCCCAACAGCTGAATTAGTACATCAGGAAGGAAGAGCAGGAGGGGCAAAGATCCATCTGGAAATAACTTCGGTGGATAATTATGCCCTCCCCTATGTGACCGTGAAGTTCAGTGCATTCACAGATGTTTCTTCCCTGTTCCTTTCTTCTAGAAATTTTCTCTGCTGTTCCCCGGAAGGCAGCAGTATGAATTAAATTTCGCTTCTCAATACGGCTTTATCACTGGGGCCACTGTATGTAAAATCACTTTTGCCAGAAATGGTCTGATCCCAGTTGTCTCCAAATTTGTAAGTCACTGAGTTCTTAATGTGCCACCTGGAAAGAAGGAAGGCAGTTATGAGTGGCATCGTTTGCAGGTAGACATAAGATGCATTTTCTGAGCTGCTTAAATCTCTCGTCTCTTCCAGGAAGCCATTGTATATTTTCTGACATTTTATGTGGTCCCTCTTAGATAGCAGTTTTTATGATACCCATTTTGAATTACATTTACATTTATTTATTTGCTTTTGTATTGAGGAGGGTTGAACCCAGGCCCTTCCCTCTATGCCATATCTCTAGACACTTGCCTTTTGAATTTTTATTTTGATGCAGGGTCTGGCTGAGTTGCTGAGGTGCCCAAATCGGGCTGTAACTTGTGGTCCTCCTGTTACAGCCTCTAAGAGTGCAGGGCTTCTGAATGTGTGAACCTACACCCAGTTTATTTGTATGATTTTTCTCTTCCATGAATATTGCTGTGAAATAAAGGCTCTGTCTTCCTCATCCAGATGTCTGTGTGGTACAGAGAAGCATGAATGGAATATTTGTTGTAATGAAATTCTGAAATGCATATGTGATGATACAGAGGAAATAAAATTAGAATGAAAACTCCAAATAAGGAGGCTTTTAAAAATTCAGTATTTGTTGATATATAGTACAAAAAATTAAAACTGAAATTTATTATTTGCCTGATATTTTGCTTAGAACTTGATATATCCCACATGCTCTGTATGTATATAAATATGAACCACACCATGTTCATTTGCACAATTAGCATATGTTAATAAAAGTAGTTATAGAGAAAAGACAACTTGGCACATAATCTTCCTTAATCCTCACACTAAACAAGACAAAAATTAATGGTTATCCCCACTTGACAGAGGAGGAAATCTAGGCGAGACATGTTAAAGACCTGTTCAGTGATGCATTCCTGTAATCCGAGCACTCTGGGAGGCTGAGGCAGGAGGATTGCAAGTTTCAGTCCAGCTTGGGCATCTTAGCAGCTTACCAAAACCTTGTCTGAAAATATTTAAAAAAGTGCTGATACATTAATGTGAAGGCCTTGGGTTCATATCCTGGGACTACAGAACAAAATAAATAAATAATATACAGAAGACTGGAGCTCTGGAATCTGTAGAGGTAGCATTCCACAACAGGCCTGTCCAAATCCTGAGATTGAGAGACAATATCAGATCTCCTGGGATATCTCTCTGAGTTCAGACAGGAGATAAAACTAAGTCCCTGCCAACTTGTCAGGATACCATTTCTTTCATTCTACCATGATGATGATCACAGGCAAAATGATAAGAAAACGTTTGAGTTTAAGAACTGGCAGAGGTCTCAGGGAGGATCTAGCCTGCACTGTTTTTCTGCAGATAGAACATTGAAGGTCAGAGCATTTGCTTAAGTTAATCCCTAACTCCAAAGCAGGTCCGTGGCCTGTGTTTCTCAGGTACAGGCCTCAGGCTCTGGAGCCTGGTGTTCTCCTTGGATCCATCCTCTCCACCCAGTGTCCCTGTCTTGCTCCCTGTTTGTTCCAGTGTTGGCTGGAAATTCCCTTCCTCCGTGAATGTGGACTTTCACCTGCGTCCCCCACTCCCCACCCCCAACACAGTTCCTCCAACCCTGCCCTCTGCTTCTCCACACCCTGGAGGTGGAGGTGAAGGAAATGTCTCAGCAGAACATTCATAATAAAACTGGATCCTGGGTCATTGAAAAATTAATCATGTAACTTCTCTTTCTGCCTCTGGAGAGAAGTTTGAGAACCTGGTATATCAGTGAAAGGAAGATGAAGATCTCATTTAGAAAGGAAACTAAAATTTATTGAGAACTTACTTTCAGTAGAAGCTGCACCATGGAGTTGTATGCTCCATAGCACATAGCCTTTCAAAGCATTATTCCACTAGTAACAGCAGAGGAAAGGGCTCAGTGAGCTTAGTACCCTTCTTGAGGTTGGTGCCAGTACCTGGAGTCAAGTCCAAGGAAGTCTGCTATAATTTCTGAGGCTCTGCCATTTCTGTTATCAGTGCTAACACCTGAAATAGGAGTAGAGAAGTTAAAAAAAATATTTCCCGCTTGAGACATAGCAATAAATGTTTACAGCAAAGATGGGGAAAGACAGGTACACTTTCATCCTGATTTAACATGCAATATATTTTCATATTCATTGAATGTAAAATGCCTATTTGAGTTCCTGCTGCATTGAAAAGGCTGTATAAGGAAGTTATATAAGCTATTCATCAATTAAGTATTTATGAGAATATAGTATGTGTCAGCCCTTGAATTAGTAATTGACAATATAGTGAACCCTCAGGTTATGACCAACGTGATATATGAACAGTTTGGGTTAATTGGATTAATTGAAGATTCATCTGTCTCGTGTTATCTTTTTTTTTCCTTTGGTACCAGGGATCAAAGTCAGGACCTTGTGTTTGCCAGGCAGGCGCGGTGCCACTGGGCTACATTTCCAGCCCTGCCCCTTGTTTTCCATAGTATGTATACAGGTAAACATACAGATCTCAGCTGTACTGACTTAGTCACATCATCCCTCAGGATCCGAACAAATTTGTAAGTCAAGGGTCCATTGTACTGAATTAAACAAACATGATGCCTACTTTCAAATAATCGACAGTATAACTTGTCAGTGGTAAAGGAATTAAATGTACCTCTTAAAAGACTCCATTGGGTCAAGAGAGGAATGACTTCTCATCTGTTTTATGGAGAGATGGACTTAGGCCTATGTGTAAAAAATATTTTTATTCCTGAATTTTCTTTTATCATAGAAGAACCAGAAAATGGACCAATAAGACCAGATAACTAGGTACAGGATCAATCTCCGTATGGAGTGGTTCATTGTAAGTTGCTGAGAATGGCCATTAATTGTGATAGGTGAAATGCAATGGATGAATGGAGCAGAGTTCTGAGTGTGCTGTGTTAATGATGGGCACTGCAAGCACTAACTGAGGGGCGAGCATCCTGCCTCAATGGGGGTGGAACCTATCAGTAGGTTAGCCCGGATGCAATAAAAAGGGAAAGAAGGAAGTCCTCCCTTTTCTGCTTTGGAGGGGCTTTGGTGCTCACCATTTGCCTTTAAACGTTCATCTGGAGTTCCTTCCAGATTCCAGTGCAGACCCTTGAGCTTTGTAAGAGCCTCCCACGGGACTCTGCAGAGAGTGCCAGGTCTTTCATCTTCAGCTGGATCCTCCAGTTCTTCAGAGTGCACATGGTGGCTTTGCATTCTTCCTTCTGCAGGCAGCCATTATAAACCTACCTTATGAATACTTTATGTAATCCTATATGTCTTATATTTTAAACCTGTTCCTCTGGTGAAACCTAACTGATACAGATTTTGGTACCAGGAGTGGTCTGAGAGAAACAGTAATGTAAAGATGAATTTCTCTCATCACTTTAGTGGTTTGGGTAGTTTGCCTTTTTTTTTTTTTTGAGACAGGGTCTCGCTTTTTATATAGTTTAGTCTGGCCCTGAGCTCACTATGTAGTCCAGGCAAGCCTCGAACTCAGCAATCCTCCTGCCTTTGCCTCCTGAGTGCTGGGATTACAGGCGTGAGTCATCACGCCTGGCACTGTGGTATGTGGTATTGATGGCTGGTGGGCGGGGGTCACCACACCCAACATTGTATATAGTTCCTGGGATCGAACTCAGGACCTTGAGCTTGCGAGGCAAGCGCCAGAACCACTGAGCTAAATCTCCAGCCCTGGGTAGTTTGCCTTTTGATTTAATTAGGAAAAGTTGCCATGGCCTGTCCTTCTGATAAAGTAGAAAGTACTGATGATCAGGGGAGTTAAGTATTTAAAGTAATACACAACATAGATCTATTTGATCTAAATTCATCACTCATGAGATGCAATTAATTTTCTGACCCTATGCACAATATTTTTGGACATTTTTTGAAAAATGGAAAATACAATAATGACATGGGGGTTTCTCAGTATATTTGAACAAACTAGTAAAGGAAAATCATGATTTTCAGATGTGTATAACCAACCTAAAGGCTTGTATGTGTGCAGACAAATTAATAAAGGAAAACAAGGAGCTCATAGTATTGACATCCCAGCTCCGGACTTGCATAAAGAATCTAAAGTTTTGTAAGTGTGTCCTGAAAGACAGTCTTCTCTCCTTAAGCAAAAAGGCTGAACTTGAGCAAAAGGGCTGAATTAAAGATACCCAAACACAAGTCCTCATAATTTGATGGGTTGGATTACAACCTATGTTTATTGTTCCATCTTGAAGGATATCTGAAATTAAAGCAAGGGGACCAATCATAAAAGAATAGGATCCCATAGATTGGATTGGAAATCTTTGGGAGGAAAATGATAAGTCTGGGAGCATTGCACTTCTCACTCCTGATGAAATTATTTTGGCAGAAGAAGAATTTTCCCTACTGTCAATGGCAAAGACATCTCCACCCCACCCACTCAGATGTTGGCCTCTTTTCCTATACCTGAGGAAACTTATCTGTGTGGTCTAAGGGAATGGTAATGATCCCTGATACATTCCTTAGGACCTACCTGTACCACTCATTTTTGCCTCCTAGGCCTGTAACCAGGCTGAAATCTTAGAAGGCTTATAAAGTTGTCCAAACAACACAACCCACAAGAAGGTCCACTATACTCCTAAAGAACTTGTTCAGATTTTAAATGATTGCAAGCAGAGATCTAATGAACAAGTATGGAATGTACTTTAAAGGTGTGGGATAATGACAGAAGAGACACAAATTTGGGTCGGGTTGAGTATCTCAGTACAGACCAACGAAGTAGAGATTCTGAGTTTAATACTGTAGGTGGTGGAGTTTTGTTTTTGTTGTTGTTGTTTTGAGACAGGGTTTCCTCTTTGTTCAGGCTGGCCCTGAGCTCACTATGTAGCCCAGGCAAGCCTTGAACTCACAGCAATCCTCCTGCCTCTGCCTCATAATTCTGGGATTACAGATGTAAGCCACCACACCTGGCTATAGGTGGTGATGTTTTAAAAACAGGTGTTTAGAGTGTATTTCGGTTGTTGGCTGAAGTATGGATAGAAAGATGGCCTAGTGTGAATGCATTAGGTGCCTGATAGTCCTCAGTTTGCTGTTGATGAGGAGATTTAGAGGCTGAGGGAAATGGGGATGGTAGAGTATGTTTGCTAGGTGAAACCTAATCCTCCACACGTAAGAGTCAGAAAATGCATCCTCATTAACATTCGTGAACAGAATTATGAGGGGCATGAGAGCATCTTTGAAGAACCTCTTCATTGCTCTTTGACATTACTGTGGGGACCACATTCCCTAAATTGGAAAAGTTAAGGGCAGTGGTCTTAGTTGGATCCTGGAGTGGCGGAGATCATATGACAAAACTTGACCAATGACAAGGTGGGTGAGCTGATTCCAATGGACAGCAGAAGCAAAGCACCCCACAGAATGGTCTGACCAGAGTAGGTCTAGTGTGGTGGCTGATTTGTTGTGGTGTTCCCAGAGGTGAGTTAGGCAACATGTCTGTTGAGGGTTTAGTGGATCTGGTAAACAGAAAAAAATTAGGGCAAATGACAAAAGTCTCCCTCAAATAATAGCAAGAGAATCATGGTCCCTTCACTAGTCCACTGAGGTAGTTTAATGACCTAGAATCCCTTTATTATGACCTAGAATTCCCTTTATTAAAGGGAAAACTGAGTCCCCTTGTGGAAGGACTCTAATTATCACCAAAAGATTATACAGTCAGTCTTTCTCTGTCCTTCTTCAAAGTGCCCTAAAGCCTTTTGCCAGGGTTTAACTGTACATTAAAGGAAGGGAAATGATCAGCTATGTCATTGTGGCTGTCCAGTAACAGAAAGGGCCTATGGAAACCAGATGACCAATAGGGCTTTAGGCAAAGTCTGACTCATGGTGGGTAAGGCAGATCCAGATAATCATTTCTCAGTTGCAAAATATATATAATTGGGGTAAATATACTAAATACTTGACAAAATCAGTACATCAGTTCCCCAACATGTAGTAGGAATCCTATTATAGTAAAAAAGGCCAAATGGAAGCCATTAAAGTTGCCTCTACCTGGGAAAATAGTAAATCAAAAACAATACTGCATTCCTGGGAATTACAGGGATTAGTGCCACCATTCAGTCCTTGAAAAGTGTAGGAGTGTTTGTTCTCACCACACTCCCACTGAACTGCCCTACACAGAAGAAAAATGGATCTTGGAAAATGACAGTGGATTACCATAAGCTTGATTAAGGGATGGCTCCAAATGCAAACGTTGCACCAGATCTGTTTTCTTTTATTAAACAAATTAACCAAAGTCCTGATTCCTGGTATATAGCCATTAATTTGGCAAATGCCTTTTCCTATATACCTCTCTATAAAACCCAGTAGGAGCAACTTGCCCTTGGCTGGAAAGGCCAGTAAAATCATTTTCCATTGAAGATGATTGGACTAAGTGAGTAGGAGTTAGTAGCCACTGTGGAATTGTTGGTAAAGCATTTGTGTCTCAGGGGATGGGAAATAAATCCAAGGTAAACTCAAAATCCCTTTACCCCTGTGAAATTTTGAGACGGCCAGTGGTGTGGGACATTCAGAAACACCTTTTCTAAAATAAAGGGTAAGTTGTTGCATCCTGCTTTTTTTTTTTTTACAACAAAAAGAGGCACCATATGTACGGGGCCTATTCAGATTTGGGAAGGAGGGCAACACATTCCTCTCTTAAATGTGTTCCTCTAGCCCACTTACTGAATGACTATGGAAGCTTCAGGTTTTGAATGGAGGCCAGATCAAGAGAAGACTCTGCAGTAGGTCCAGATTGTCATGCAGGGTGTTCTGCCTCTGGGGCCATAAGGCCCAACAGATCTAGTAGTACTTGAGGTGTTGATCGTAGATAAGAACACCATTTGGAGCCTCTCATAGGATCCCAAAGGAGAATCACAGTGGAGCAGGAGTAAAGAGCAAGTCTCTGCCATCATCTTCAGAGAATGAGTCCCCCTTTGAGAAACATCTCCTGGACTGCTAGTGGGCTTTTATAGAAACTGAACGCTTGGCCATGGACCACCAGTTTACCGTGTGACATGAGCTGCCCATCATGAACCACATGGGTTGTATTATCCGCTTACCCACTAAGTCATAAAGTTGGATTGTATGGCACTAGTCCATCATTACATGGAAGTCATATATAAGTCTTCTGGCCTGAATAGAATCAGAGGGCATAAGTAAGTTACATGAAAAAGTAGCCCAAATATCCATGGCCCCTACTCCTGCTCTACTGTTTTATGTCACAGTGTGTACATATGGCTTCGTGTGGTGTAGTCTATGATTAGCTGACAGCGAGAGAAGAAGAGGGCCTGGTTTATAGGTGGCTCTGCATTTTATGGAGGAATTACCTGAAAGTGGACAGTTACAGCCTTCTGTTGTAGGGAAGGAATTAGTGTGTTTCACTTGTAGTGTTTATAGTTGTACCATGTTTGGCAAGGTCACAAATTTTTTAGAATGGTTTAAGGAGATGTGTCTAGTTGTCAAGTAGAGAAGGTGTGAACTGTGGTTATTAATTGTAATAGGTCACTTTGAATGAATCAACAAATGCCTGATAGATTGGTGGTGAACATTTCTGGGCGTGTCTGTGCTAAATCACCTGTAGGCCACAGAGCTAGGAGGGAAGAGCCACCCTAGTTGAAGGTGGCACCAACAGATATGTCTGTGATGTGGACAGAACAAAAAGGGAAAGAAGAAAGAGATCTCACTTCTTCTGTAAGAAATCTCTGATCTTCACTTAGTGATTGAGTGAGATTTTATTTTAAAAAAAATTTAAAAAGAGTTGGGTTTATAGCTCAGGGCATCGGCTCTGATGTCCAAACCAGGTATTACAAAACATTGTTTGTACGAATACACATCCTGGTTTTCTTTTCCTGGAGAGCTGGTTGTTAAACATCTATCAGCACAGTGCTGCTTGCTTTCTCTTCCCTGACGCTGTTACTTGTGTCCAGGCTCAATTCTTGCTGCGTACCTTATCCCTGGTACCCTCGCTCCCTGGCAGCTCCAAAGAGGTGCAGTCCCGTGCCTCAGCTGCTTAGAGTTCTCACATGCACCCTCCTTTCAGTTGGACTCACAGTGTGCCCATGGAAATAGCCAGTGGGCCACAGACTCACATGAAGATTTGGTTACTGCCCTGTTTCACTGGCTAATGCTTTGCTATGTGCTGTCTACCTGAATCTTTCCCAGGAGGCTTCTCAGTACTTTATTCTGTTTTCCTATGGTTTTAAAATAATTAGCATGTGTGTGTGTGTGTGTGTACCTCTTTCTGGCCATAACTCAGGACCTAGCTCGCTGTCCCTCATTTCACATGTGTATCACCAGGGACACTGTGGCCTTCAAGAGCATTGAGAAGCAACCTCAGCTCTCCATCTCCAACAGCCACATGTGGCCTCGGTGTCAGGAAAAGTTGCAGTCTGATGTTCGAACACTGTGCTGCACATAGAGGAAGTAGCTGACTGACACATGGGCTTCCAATCACTGGTTTCTGTTTGTCCACACCCAGGGGCAGAGTCTGTCTGTTTGGGTGACATTTGACGCCTCAAAAGGTTTTAACTGGGTCAGAGGCCTAATGGCTCCACCTTGACTTAGGACTCCTAGGTGAGAGCAGTGTCTTCCTGATGGCTGTGTCCTGGTGACCTGTGGTCCCTCAGTCCCACGTAAAGGTTTTCCTTTCTTACTTGTGCTGGCAAACAGTGACATTTCTTTGCTATAACTTTTGAATTCTGCCTGGCCCTTCCTGTGAGCACAAGTCTACTTACTTCCTTCATAGTATCTTTGTAGGTTTTGGTGCCAGAGTTGCCCTGTTATATTCCAAACATCAATGGGTTTCCCTGGATGTCCGTAGAAAAGGGTGGTTAACATTGGACCAGCTCTTTAGCTTGTTACTATTGGGGTGATAACAAAGACTGGCCAGATCACTTTTAGGATGCAGGTGTTGTGGAAGTCAGACTCCCCGAAGCGAAGCAATCAGTCCCCTTGTCTTTTCTAAACTTGGAAAAACACACTGCATATAAGTAAAGTCTTCATTCATTTTTGTCTGTCTTTCACAAAACTTAAAATTTTTGACTTGTATTTCTTAAAAATACATAATACATTTAACTCCCTTTTTGAACCAGCCCATTATGCTAAAATCTTTTGATTTGCTAAACAAGAAAGAAATGATCCTTTGCATCTTGGGATGCACAGTCCGAGCTGCCTCTGGAGAGATCCTTCTTGATGCATCGTCTTGAAGAGGGCAAGAGGGAAGCGAGTGTGCACTATAGTGAGGGAAGGGCTGCACCCTCCTTTCCCCAGGCATCTGTTTCTGTGGGAACTCACCTGCAACTGTGGTGACAGCACGAGTCCATTCCCAAGGGCAGAAAACAGGATCCAAGTGAGATGAGTACAATTAAGTGAAAAATGGAGCTCATCTCGCAGGAGCCCAGGAGTGGGGGAGGGCTGCTCTGTGAACAGACATCTTCTGCACCCTCCTGAGAATGAATAGAATTCAGCTGCAACAGTCATTAGAAGCACTCGTAGGACCCTTTCGGTGTTGGTCTCTGGCTTGCCATGGATACACTTATTTACTTCAACCTTATGAAGTAAGTACTGTTACAGTAAGATGGAGACAGAAGATCTAAGCACCGTGCTGGAGGCCACACAGAGGTCCACCTCAAGACAAGGTTTAAATGCTGCAGTTTGGTCTCAATCCTTTTTCTTAGTGAACATCTTAAATCTGCCTCTGGTACATAAGAGCAGCCCCAATATTTTGTCCTAGATAAGTGAAAGGAGAGGGGGGAGGGGGAGGGAGAAGGAGAGAGAGATGGAGAGAGAGAGAGAGAGAGAGAGAGAGAGAGAGAGAGAGAGAGAGAGAGAGAGAGAGAAATACTGTAGTCAAAATCACCAAGTACAAAGTCTCTATGCTAGGAGTGGAGGATGCTTTTTACCATCCAGAGGACATTCAATGTGCCTGGAGCCTGGACAGCAGCTCCAATTTGTCTTTTTCCAGGAGCATGTGGGTTGCAGTGTGAAGAATGGATACCAATGAGAAGACATGGGGAGAGCAGCTGGAGCTAATCAATCCTCTCTGGGCAGAAGGTGCAAACAAAGATCAGAGACAACAGTTGAGCCATCAAGAAGTGAAGGGGAGAGTCCGTGTGCAGAGGGTAACACGTGTCCCCACCGCGTTGTGTCTGCTCCTGCTGGGGCTCCCGGGCTCACATGGCTTCTAGACCTAGGAGTGGCCTTGCCTCCTCCTAGCTACCAAGCTCTCTCTTCTGATGCCTCTGGGCCAGGACTGTTAGAAACAGCCCTTCAGTTCTGTGGCCTGAAGCACGCCTCAGCATTTTTAGTAACCGTTGTACCTGAGTGTAGCTTACCTCCCAGCCAGATAAATGTTCAGAGTGTTAGTGAGCAACTGAGCTGCCTTTTGCCCTGTGGCTGCACAGCTGCTCTCTCCCTGCCTCTGCTGAGCTTCTGTGATGCAGGAGCCCTGGTCTGAGGCCAGCCATTCTGTCCTCACTAGCTGCATCACGACATAGCCAGTCATTTGCAACTATTCTCTCCTCCATTAAAATGGTACGACTTCCTCTGTGTTTGCTCTTCCAAGGAACAAAAGATTGCCCTGTGGATCACAGAAGGTGGTGAACGTGCAAACAGTTGGAAGACCAATGCATTCCTTGTAACTTTGTGTCTTCAGAGTCAGAGTCATGTAATTGTTCAAAACAATACCCTCGAGAGAAACCCAACTGCAGTGGGTTAAGAAAAAAGTGTGAGTGGCAGGGGAAGACCCTGGTCTACTGTATACAATTAGAGGAATCAGCCTGCCTCATCAGGGTCTGCTCCTGGAGCTCAGACACCATCAATCCTTGTGCTCCTGTTCTTTCTCATAGTCCGCCTCTCTCTTGTTTCCCCCCTTCATTCCCTTTCCCCCAAGCTCTTTTTGTCACTATTTCTATTCCAGCTGACTGCCTCTTATGGTGCTCTTTAGCTTCCCTTCTCTGCTCGTCTGTGTTACTCTTCTACAGATGGGGCTTTTTCACAAGGCAAGAGATTGAACCACAGGAAATCCTGGACACACATCATGATATTTTAAGGAGTGATGGAAGATAATTCTTAAAATATTGGTATGACTTGTACAACAGACCTGTGTGAGCCAAACAGTATAACTGTAGGGCAGGGGTCACCATACTGATATTAAATACAAGCTCAGACTACAACTTTGTGGTCCGAATACTCAAGGAAATGAAATTATTATTAACAGAATTGGGAAGAAGTAATGCCAGCCAGACAAAATAATTCAGGTCCACTACAGATCCTAGTAAGAAATGTTTGCAGCATTGAGCTGAACAGACAAAGCTAGCTGGCATATTAGAAATGAAGCAAGAAGCTGTGAGAAACATAAGAAATATACTGGAAAATTAAGTCACCTTGCATAGACAATATGCTCAGAACACACGAACAGAGATGACCTACAGATTTCATCCAAAGACAGCCAGATTGATAGCAACTCACAACAAAAGATGAAATTTTACAGAAGGGAATGAAGACAGATTGAACCATGTGAGACGATGAGGGGCAACATGTTAGAAAATGACAAAAAGACACAAATAAATCAACACACGCAAGGTGCAAGACTATTAATGTCCTTCCATGATGGAGATAGATTCTAATTACAAACAGAAGTCAGTGGAATGTGCAAAGATTTTATTTATGATCAGATCTGATTAGACAAATGATGACAAATGAGAAATGCTTGTAAATTGCCCAGAGATAAGCTCTGTGTTGCTAGGTAACAAAGCAACTCAATTCCCAGTAGAACCAAAGAAAAGTGAGGAATTAAGAGAACATACTATTTTCTGGGCCTCTTCTTTTTTTCTATTTTGTGGGACTTATGCAGGACCCTAAATTTTTAGGATTTCTACTTCGGTTCTTATAATCAATCGCGTTCAATGTAAAACATCATCATAGTTTTATCTCTGTAAGTAGAACTTTATCAAGAGAATCTTGGGCCAGTGAATGAGAAATGAACATATTTGAAAACGACAAAATAGCGATTTTATATATACATATATGTGTGTGTGTGTGTATAAAATATGTAATTACAATATATACTCAATTATATATAATATAATAGATATAATATAGAATATATAGAATATATATATTCTATATATATAATATGGAATATATATAGAATATAGACATATTCTATATATATATAGAGAGAGAATTCATTAACATTGGCAGAGCTTCTATTTGGAGAGCATAATTTTTAAAATTAACTTGTTTATTATCATTATAATTGGTTGTTATATTGGTGGTAGGGGAATTGAGCCCAGAGCCTTTCCACTGGGCTGTATCCCCAAACCTTTCCTGGTGAATGAATTAGACAGACAGGATCTGCCTAATTCATTAAGTTGCTTAGGCTGGGCTGCAACTAGAGTTCTCCTTGCCTCTTTCTCCCAGAGTTCTGGGATTACAGGTACCCACCATCATGTCTGGCTGTGGAAGACATGACTTTAAATATTACAGAGTGTTAAAGGTATAAAGCAGTAACTATATTTGTGACACCTGGGGGTAGGATCATGCTAACAACTAATTCCAAGATAATACAAGAAGTATGATTAATGGACAGCAGAACAGGAGAGAATGGTTAGTGAGAAGCAACTGTATAGAATAAAATGTTCAACTCCTAGAGGAGAAGTCTTCAGAGGGAGTCTAGAACCCAGACTTCTTTCTAACACAGTTGTATCTTATCAATAACCAAGCTGAACCCACACAGCTTCTTGGGATACATTACTGTCAATGCATAGAAGCCCCAAGTAGACTTCAAGACTTTCTCAGGTCTAGAGAGAAGGGCTGGCAGTGGGAAAGTCTGAGAACAGCACAGGCACTCGTGTGAAGTTAGGTCTTCTCCTGGTACTCGCTGTCAACAAGGACCCTTCTCTGCTATCCCAACTATTCTCCTTTCCTAGGCATTGTAATAGCAACAAATAGCATCCTTTTCATCTCTCACCAGGACAAAGACAATAGGCTCTTAGCTGTCCTTGGTATTTCTTCCCTTACCTCTTTAATCCATTCTCTGTAAGTA
This sequence comes from Thryonomys swinderianus, assembly GCA_004025085.1. NCBI lineage: Eukaryota > Metazoa > Chordata > Mammalia > Rodentia > Thryonomyidae > Thryonomys > Thryonomys swinderianus. The sequence continues at coordinate 32,018 of PVIC010015337.1, forward strand.
GCCAGAATTATTAACATTCATACCTTTATATAGATGTATATATGTACATGTCATCAACCATACTCAGCCTCCAAGTGCCTTCTCTTTGCTCTTGTGATAGTCAAACAATGTTTTTAACACACCTTTCCAAAAGTTAGTGTTGGTCATTTCTCTCAATCAAATGTCTATGATTTTAAGGGGTGGCTCTGAAGGCACTTTTTGCCCACACTAGGCTCAGCTTCAGACTGGGTTGTGCCCACTAAGCATGTCTCTTTCTTTGGGAGCCAACCAGTCACTATGAGTATATTTTCCTAGGGCAGTGGCAGGAGACCAGGAGCACAGCTCAGTGGTGTACAGCCCATTGCAGACTCCTACTTGTGTCTACAAGAGACCACTGGTCATAACGCATCACATGGCAAACACTAAATTGGAGAGGTGGGAAAGTGTATGCTTCCCTTTGGGAGGTTCTCTTTTAATAAAGTGATACAGTTCATCTGCAAACCTCTCACTAGTATTGATTTTTTACAATTATACATGAAACCAAGAATTTTGAGCAATAATTTCATCTACCACAAAGGTCAAATAACAGTCTAACTCCTTCCTACTAGTGTAGCCTCACAACCCATTTTCCTCTCAACCACACCACTGTCACCCAGTGCCTCCCTGCCTTTCTCACTGCATTCCTGACACATGGATTTATGTAGTATGCTGAAGTCATTCTTGCCCTGTGACCAGGATGAGTCTGTGCATAAAATGATCATCTCTAGTGCCTCAAATCATCTTCCCTAGTCCAGATCTATTCATCGCTAGCTCCGGAGGTCTTGCTTCATAACTACATCTATGGAAGTTGTGGCCCTCAGTGTGGAGAAATCTACCTTGGTTCTGTTCCTTAATGATTCAGCTTGTCTCATTTTCTCCCCCAAAACATTCTCTCTGCTTTATATGTTACTGCTTATGCATTTGTTTGTAGAATAATTATCTGCTTTGCACTCAGGAAAGTAAATTACCTGAGAAAAGGCATTTTCTTCGCTTGGTTGTTCTATACCCTTAGCATCTTCAACAGTGATTGGCACCTAGTTTTTGATTAAGAATTGTATAGGAAGAAACTTTCCACAGGAAATTGCTTCCCAAAATAGGACAGCTACATATTCAATATAAACATATTTCTGTCCTCTACTTTTGTTCCCTTGGATTTACACAGATAATGTCTTTTATTGTGAAAAAACCCCCTATAGATCTACATAGGAACCATTAAATCTTGAGAAATCACCACTAAGATATAGTGTACATCCTTCTCAGCCTTTGGTTTCTGTTGAAAATCTATGCATATGCAATTATTTTTATATGCCCCACACAGCTTTTACTTTACAGCTGTCATATTTTCATGTCAATAATCATGATCTACATCATCTTTATTGGCTTTGTATTACTTTCTGCACAGCTGGGCCTAAATATCTTTGTGCTTGAAGCTTTTACCATGCTTCACTAGTTCCTTAAGATGAATTTTAGAAGGAGCATTTCTCAATTAAAGGCATTTGTGCCATTTTAAGACTTTTGAGATATAGCCAAATGATCCATGTGAGCCAATTGATGTCTCTGTGTGCAGAGTGAGAGACGGCTGTGGCTACTTTCTTTAACGTCTCATGGGCCATTTTTAGTTTAATTGAATTCAAGATAAGGTTAGGATTTTCGACATTCATTTCTTGGCTTCTGAAGTTCTACAGACTCACAATCAACTTTGAGAAGCGTTATTTGAGGCTAAAGTGTTTTTTTGCCCTGGACCCCAAAAGTGTCCTTAGGTAAAATTTGGGGGACCTGCAAATCTGATCAGGGAAAAATCCACAGCTTTATTTTCACTCATCTAAAACTGAAAATTTGATTTCCTTCCATTCGGAATACAGCAGAAAAATGTAGCACTGGCAGTGCTTTCTACTTTTGGTTTCTTTTTTTTAATTGCATTCTTTATTGGTACAATTTGCATACATCTCACACTCACACATAACATTGGGGAATTTGTACCAATATATGACATAGTCAATTCTCATTTTTACCCACATTCCCACTCACACCTCCCCACCCCCTATATACATGCTCTTTTATTTTCTTTCAGAATCATATTTATTCCTTCCCTTCATTACATCTCCATACCAAATTTCCTTTGGAAATTTCCCATTCTGAAAAGATTGTCATACTACTAGAGCTCATTTGCATCTACCAGTGCTCATATCAATGAGAAGATCCGGTATTTGCCTATCTGTGCTCTATTGATTTCACTCCTTAGTGTGTCCTCCAGGTGCATCCATTTGCACATAAATGAATCAACCTTGTCATTCTTTATGGCAGAATAGTACTCCATTTTATAAAAAAAAAAAACTCATCTTCTTTATCCAGTCTCCAGTTGATGGACATTTGGGTTGTTTCCAAGATTGAACTATCACAAACTGAGCTGCTATGAACAAGGGTGTACATCTGTCTTTCCAGTGTGATTTTCTAAATTCTTTTGGGTATATTCCTAGCAGGGGAATGGCAGGGTCAAATGGGACCCCTAGTCCTAGTTTTCTGAGAAATCTCCACACAGATCTCCACAATGGTTGCACAAGTCTGCAATCCCACCAACAGTGGAGAAGGGTTCCTTTCTCCCACAGCCTCGCCAGCATTTATTGTTGGTTGATTTTGTAATAGTGGCCATTCTTTGTGGAGTGAGATGAAATCTCAGTATTGTTTTCTACTTTTGGTTTCTTTTAATCATAGAAATTTTTGTATAATGCAGATGTTTTAGGTACTTCAGTCTCTCTTACATTCAATAATGCTTTAGAATAATTGTCATTGTCCATGTGCTGGTTAATTTTTGTCACAGTGTGTTGATCAAAGGGCACATATTTTGCTGTTTTATAATTTTTTTTAATGTTTAAAATCTTTGTTGTTGTATATTTGCTTTCCATTATTCTTATGTCTTTCAATTTAAATGTTAAATTCACTTCTTTATCTTATGAACAGGAAAACACAAGGGAGTTTAAGGAGGCCTATGAGTAAATGGGGCAGGTATTGGTTAGTCTAAGCACTTGGTCTCTGGCAAGGCTTAGTGCTGCCCAGACACTGGGACAGATGAATTTTGGGAGCATGATGAGCTACTGGGTATGGACACCTGGGACAGGGGATGGTCAGCAGAACCAGGCCAGGAGAGCATGGCCAAAGCCACATAAAAAGGAGTAAACCTGTACCTAGGCACAGTTTCAAATTAGTGACTCAGAAACAAAATTTAGCATGTTTATTTTGCTTGGCCTCCATGCCTTTTTGAAAACATGAGTTCCAATATTATCAAGTGGAAGACAGTACTGTTTCCCTACGATTGTCCTGCTCCTCCTTTCATGTTACCCCAAACACTCTCTCTTGATTATGGCATGCCCCATAGGGAGTTGCATTTGAAGTCTCCAAGAGAAGTTGGAGGTCAGATTTGTTGGCGAACACAGTGGGTATCACACTGGGGAGGAGATGGTTGGGGGCTGTGCACAAACCTGCGTCTCCTACTGCACAAGAAACAAAAACTCCCCAGGAGGGCAGGGGCTGTTCTGTGCTAAGGTGGTGGCATCTTGCACACCAAGGGTCTGCATCATGGTTTGTCATTGCTGTGCAGGGCCAGGGACAAATGTATAGTCTTCACAGCAACAGGGACCCCAAAGAGTGAACAGGGATTCAGGAACCAGGGAAAAGGCCCCTGTGTCTTCACTTCATGAAAATGCAGGCGCTGAGTTGAAAGGT
>PVIC010015338.1:0-23069 GCA_004025085.1 Thryonomys swinderianus
TCCATGTGGGCTCCTTCAGAAGTTGACAAGCATGCGCGAAGGCCCCAAGGAGATGGGTCACTCCTGGTGTGAGCCTCACACCAGGCCCACACATGTATGGGAGGGAGCAGAGAGGATGCTGGGAGCTACCCTCCACCCTCTGCTCCGTGGGGCAGTGGGGAAGCCAAGCCCAGGCCCTAACTCTCCTCTTTGTTTCAGATATGTCCTTCGACAACTCCTTGTTTGCCATCTCCACGGTGAGTGGCCACTTCTCCCTGTTGCGGTGTCTTGTGGATGTTTGTAACAAGGGCCGGGCCCCCTTGCTGGCTCTGGCTTCAGGAAGAAACCATGGACCTTGGCCCAGGATCTGGTCAGCTCTAGAAACCCCAGGAGAATGAAGGGCTTGGGCCTCCACCTGTGGAGGGGCAGCATGCTGTTGTGAGTCATGCGAACTCGGCTAGCTGACCCTTCTGGATGGTGACAGAGGATTCACGGTGACTTGGTACCTTCTTTGCTGTCCTTCGCGGGACCCTTGTGATACTCTGATATACTCTGGCCCTCCTAGAATAAGGAAGGCTTGTTTTGTGTCAGGTTTCAAGGACTTTAGCTTAATGTCCTACTTGAGTTTCCACTTAGGAATAGAGTGACAATTATGTAGCCCAGGCTGGCCTTGAACTTGTGGGAGATCCTACAGCCTCAGCCTCCCGAGTACTGGGATTTCAGCTATGCACCACTATCCCCAACTCCAAAAATCCCATTAGAGAGGTGTCCCTTTCCCAGTCACAGTGTTGGTGCGGGATAGAAGCCTGGGTCTATCAGATACTAGCAGGAGGCCTTAGCATTTGGCCTTTCTATATGTGTGTATATGTGTATATGACAGATTTAGAAGTTCGAACCCCTGAACTTCATGTATCAAGGAAGTGGGGCTCGCCAACCCCTCCAGGGGGCTTCCAGTTGTGAGGTGCAGGCAGCCTGCAGCGGTGGCCTTAGCTAAGTGGGACAGGACTCCTCCTGTGTGGTGCAGCACTTGCCTTTACCCAAGAAAGCCTTGTGCGCTTACGCGCGCCCTCTGGTGGCTTCCTGAGGACAGACGGGCTGTGGAGGGTGGGGCGGGGGCTCAGGCACCAACATGGATCAGGGGACCATGCTGGGCCAGGCGTGTCACCCCTCCTGTTTCGGGAAATCGCAGAAACGGATGGAAGCAGATCAGGTTAGAATCCAGTCGACAGGATTTCTTGGGATCAGCTGAGCTCAAAGCAGCAGAGGGACAGAAGAATCCTGGGGGGGGGGGGCAGGCAGAGAGACAAGAACCCGGAGACACCAGGTTGTTGCCTGGAGCAGATGAAAAATGTGGCCTGGAGTTTCGGACAGTGTGGGGGGGGTAAGACTCAGATTTACTGAGCCTGCTAGTGGCCCATGCCTGTGATTCCAGGACCCGGGGAGGCCAAGGCAGGAGGGTTGATGTGAGTTGGGAGCCTAGGCTGTACAACATAACAAAAACTTGTCTCAAAAACAAAACCAATAATTTTATTTCTTTGTAAGGCTGCAATATTCCATCATGGATAGACCACACATTATTACTCCGTTCCTGTACTGATGGACATGTGTGTTACTTCTGGCTTTTAGCTTTTGTGAACTGTGGGCACAGCTGTGAATGTGGGTGTGAAAATATCAGTTTCTGCTTTCAGTTTTAGTGTTTTAAGGGTTAGGAAGTTGTGTAACTGGCTGGAATGATTAAAAAGAAGCTGACAGGTCTTTTACTGTTATATTGACCAGGGCCCTAGGAAGCAATTTTGTAACACCTTAAGAGGTGGGTTGGACTATTTCCATTTCCTTTCTTTTTTCTTTTTCTTTTTTGTTTTGTTTTGAAACAGGGTCTTGCTTTGTAGTTCAGGCTGATCCTGAGCTCACTATGTAGCCCAGGCAAGCCTGAACTCACAGCAACTCCTGCCTCTGCCTCCTGAGTGCTGGGAGTACAGGTCTGAGCCACCGTGCTCAGCACTGTGGTATGTGGTACTGATTGCTGGTGGGCGTGAGTCACCACACCTGGTATTGTTGTATGTGGTTACTGGGGATTGAACTCAGGACCTTGTGCTTGTTAGCCAGGTGCCGGAACCACTGAGCTAAATCTCTGGCACCTTGTTGTTGTTGTTGTTGTTGTTTTTTTGAGGTAGTGTCTCCAGATGTAGTCCAGGCTGACCTTGGACTTGTGGGGCTCTTCCTGCCTCAGCCTCCTGAGTGATGGGATTACAGGTGTGTGCCACCGCCACACCTGGTTCACTTATTCAAGGCTCTCAGCAATCCTAGGAGGTGGGAACTAGCGTCTCCGAATTTTCCATGGAAACTGAGGCGCTGAGGACTTAAGTGACTTAACTGAGGTCACATGGGCCAGGAAGTGATGGGACTGGGATTTGAACCCTGGTTCTGTGGCCACTCCCCTGCAGAGCGGGAGGCAGGAGCAGGATATTGAGCTAGTGTGGGAAGTAGGAGTGACATGAGACCTGTTGGCCCGAGGGGCCCCGGAACACGAGAATACCCTGGGTCCTGACCGCACAGCTCGTCCAGTTCTCTTTTTCTTCTGTAGGCAAAGACGATGCCTTCCGAGGAAGACCCAGTGGGCGCTCTGGACACCTGCGGCGCTGACGCCGGGCCTCGGAAGAGGCCCACCTCCACCTCCTCCTCACCAGAGCCGCCCGAGTTCAGCACTTTCCGGGGCTGCCAGTGAGCCTGAGGCCTGGGGAGCCCTCCATTCCATTCACTGTCTCTCAAGCTGCCTGGAGGCTTCTGGTGGTGGAGGTCCTCCCAGCGCCGGGGGGCTGCAGTTGCTGCTTCCTCAGGGAATTGGACACGGGATGAAGATGACCAGAGGACCTTCCTCCCAGACGCGCGGGGTCGGGGATGAAGGTGTAGGCCTGGGTGTTGAACAGAAAGTTAGACCTTCGGACCCTCAGCTTCTCAAGACCACCGGAGAGCCGGGTATGGTGGTCCTCACTTGCCATCCCAGCACTTGGGAGGCTGAGGCAGGGCGATCTTTGTGAGGTCAAGTCTAGCCCGGACTACACAGAGAGACCCTGTTTCAAGAAAAGAAGGGGGGGAGGGAGGGAGAGAGAGAAGAAAGGAAAAGAAAAGAAAAAGAAAAGGAGCAAGCACCAGAGTTCTCCAGCTTGCCTCTGGCTCCATGCTGGGCCTTAGCCACCCCCATGCTCCAGCTGCATCTTTGCGGGTTGTTTGAGCACAGAATCGGGGGTGTGCCGTGTCCCCATGCCGTGCCTAAGTTATTCTAACATGTGTCGTGATGTCACAGTGGCCTGCCTGGTGTTGTTGAATCGTTCAAGCTTGAAATTTTGAGGTCCAGCTTCTGGATGGCTGGATGGGGTGAAATCGCCACCTTGGGGGAACCCTGAATCTTAGGAAGGTGGGGTATGAGGGGGCAGTGCCACACGAAGTATCTGTACTGTGGGGAGCTGTGTGGAGGCAGGGGGTGCGGGGAAGGGGGTGTTGGGGAAGAGGTGATGTCCAGCGAAGGGTAGAAGGAGCAGTGGCCACTACCGTGGGCCTCGTAAAAGGGTCAAGGGGGACAAGGTCAATACCGACTCAGTCGGGTACCATAATTGGGAAAACGAGGTGTAACGGGGAAGGAGACAGTGAAGGGTTAGAACGAAAGAAGGGGCAGTATTAGGGGCGCTGTGGCTGGGGAGCAGAGGAGTAGCTGGATGGTTGGATGACCGGGCTCGCGCTGAGCACAGAGCGCCAGGCACAGGGCAGGCTGCTTTCCTGGAGCCCCAGTGCAGTCACGATGGGGCGTGTACCTAGCCCTGGCCACGCCCCGGCCCGCCCACTCCCTGAGCAGGGCGCCGGACATTCCCAGTGGAAAGGGAACAGAATGGTTGTGGGCGTGGCTTCGTCATAACTGGGTTACGCCTCTTCTCGGGTCCCTCACAAAGCCAGGCGGGGCCGGAGGCGGGGTCGCCTTAGAGGCGTGTGCGAACCGTCTGGACGTCAAACCTTTCCTCAGCACGCGGGCGGGGAACCTTTCAGGGCGGGGCCCGGGGATTTCCGCGCAGCCGAGCACTCCTCCTACGCATGCTTCGCTCTCACTCTTCCAGTCCCATGGAACCTCTTTACAAAGGGCGGCCTGGGGGCGGGGCGTATGCCTGTCGGGGGGCGTGTCCATGCAACCTAGCACCGCCCCCTGAGGCGCGCCCCTCCTATGCTCCCTTGAAGTGCCGCGCAGCCTTATGAAGCGCGGCCATTCGCTCGGCGCCGGTCTGGAGGTGGGGCCTGCGCCTGTTAGGGGCGTGTCCTCGCGGCCAAGCACCACCCCTTGACGCACGCTCCCGCCGGAGCTGTTCCCGGCGCGGCGGAGTCACCTCACAAAGCGGCGACAGTTCGCGTGGGGCAGCTCGCGGCCCGCCTGTCTTGCGTGCTCCCTCAGTCCCCGCGCCGAAGGCCGCCAGCAGGGTGCGCTGCGCCACCGGGCCGGGCCGCGGCGGCGAGGCGGCTCGTGGCCGGCAGGCGGCGCTCCCCGTCTCGGTCTCGGCCTCGGCCTCGGCCTGCGCGGCGGCGGCGGCGAGGCGGCTCGTGGCCGGCAGGCGGCGCTCCCCGTCTCGGTCTCGGCCTCGGCCTGCGCGGCGGCGGCGGCGGCGGCGTCGGCCTGGGCCCGGGCGCGGTTGCGGCGGCGGTGGGTCCTGGAGTCGGATCTAAAATGGCAGCGGCGGCGGCGGCGGCGGCGGCGGTGGGGCCGGGCACAGGGAGCGCGGGCGCGGCGGGCCCGGGCGTCGCAGGGCCCTGCGCGGCGGTGTCCGTGTTCACCGGCACCCGCCTTCTCACCATCGGCGACGCGAACGGCGAGATCCAGCGGCACGCGGAGCAGCAGGCGCTGCGCCTCGAGGTGCGCGCCGGCCCGGACGCGGCGGGCATCGCCATGTACAGCCGTGAGTGCGGGGCCGGGCCGCGGGGCTGCACACGAGGCCGGCGGCGGGGGAGGGGCGGCCTGCCGGGTGCGGGGTGCGGAGCGCCGGGTCCGGGGACGGGGAAGCGCGCCGCGCAGTGGGCGGAGGGGCGCGCGCCCCGGCAGTGAGGGGCTGGTGATGGGTAGGGGGTGCGGGACGGGAAGTGGCGGACTGAGCCGGGATCGGGGTGCGAGGGAGCCGGGAGAGGGGGTACCGGGAGCGGGCGTGGCCGCCCAGACAGGGCGCCTTTGGCCATCTAGGGCGCCCCCACCCTCACAGTTGGAAAGTGGCTTCCACCCTGAGGCCTTCGCCCCCCTCAGTGGGGAACTTGGATAGCTGGGCACAGTGGTCCTCGCTCTCTGATGGGTGGCGTGGAAGTCGGAGGTGGCAGCGCAGCCACCTCCCGCGCCGCCACGCGACTGCCGTCTCCTTTTTGGGGATGTGAGAAGCTGGTTACGTTCTGAGAAGCTGCTTTCAAACTGACATGGGGAGGGGAAAAATATCTCAAATGTGTCTGCCAAGTTCCGTTCCTCCTCCTTCCCTCTCTGCCGCCCCGGTGTTTGTACCTCATTCCCCTTTCTTTCTCTTGTTACTCTTCGCTGGTCTCTTCTCTGATTCCTTGCTCACGTTTTGCTATTTTGTTTCACTCTCGGTTTTGTCTCCTGGGGTTTCCGGTACCGACGCTTTGGGGGCCACGGAGGAGACCTTTCTAGCTTTGGCCTCGTGGGAATGTTTTGCCACTCTGGGTACCGGGGCTTCCCCAGGGCAGTGTAGGGAGTAGTTGGTTCACGCGGGGTTCTCTCCATGGCTTCTCTTTTAAAACACAGACTATAGAAACGGGTCTTTCGTCCAAGTTTGACACCTTCACGGGGTAGGACAAAGCTGGTCTCCTTGAAAAGACAAGGAAGTAGAGTGTCTCTTTCCTCAGGGAATTGCTCAGGACCCCATACCATAGTAAGCAAGTCCCTTCTTTTGGCCAACATTAAGAGCATTTCCTGGGTTTTCCCCTCAAAAGAGTTCCAGGAAAGTTGGTTTTCTTCCTAAACTCAAACTCAGGACCTTGAGTTTGTCAGGCAGGCATGGTGCCACTGAGCTAAATCCCCACCCCTCTTAAATTTTTTTTTTTTTTGGAGACAGGGTCTCACTTTGTAGTTCAGGCTGGCTCTGAGCTCACTATGTAGTCCAGGCAAGCCTCGAACTCAGCAACCCTCCTGCCTCTGCGTCCCGAGTGCTGGGGTGACAGGCGTGAGCCACCACGCCCAGCACTGTGGTATGTGGTATTGATTGCTGGTGGGCCTGAGTCTCCACGCCCAGCATTGTATGTGGTTACTGGGGATCGAACTCAAGATCTTGCGCTTGCGAGGCAGGCGCCAGAACCACTGAGCTAATCCTCTGGCCCATCCCTCTTAAATTTTAAGAAAACGTTTTAAGAGCATCTTTAAATTTATAGTCTCTTTTGAAACATAGTAGTCTCCAATTCTTTTACCTTTTTTTCTGGTTCTTAGTGGTTTGTTGCAGGACAGTTTTACTTTTTTGTTTTATTTTTGAGACAGGGTGTCACTATGTACTATTGCTGGTCTTGAACTCACTATGTATCCCAGGCTGGCCTGGAATTCATGGAAGTCCTCCAGCCTAGGCCTCTCAAGTGCTGGGATTACAGGTCTGCACCACCATGCTTGGCATGGTATTTGTGTGGCACCACTTGGGCTAAATCCTGGGGCTACATTTTATGGTTTCTGTTTTGTTGGTAATCATGAAAGTTGGTTAGGATTTAGCATGGGTGAGCACCACTTTGAGGTCCCGAGTACCTCAAAAGAAATAGTAATGAGCCAGATGTGGTGGCACATGCCTGTAATCCCAGCACTCTAAGCTGAAGCAGGAGGGTTTCGAGTTTGAGGCCAGCCTGGACCACATAGTGAGTTCAGATAATCCTGAGTGGTACAGGTTGTCCACTGTGAGAGGTAGTTCATAAATGAAAGGATTGTGAAGAGGAGCAAGTCCACATTTCCCAAACAGAAATCCTCAGTCCTGGGTGATATCTTCCAAGGGATGGGAAAGATTTTTTCCCCTTTCAGCTTAAGTAGCATTGGCAGGCATAGGGTTAAAACCTGGGCTCTGGAGGCAGCCAGTGCTGGGTGTATTAATCTCCTATGACTGCTGAACACACTAGCACAGCTTTGATGGCTCATAAGAGCAGGCTTGTGCTCTCTGGGCTCCAGAAATCAAGGTGGCAGCAGGCCTGGCTCCCTCTGCAGGTCCTAGGGGAGGCTCCAGGGGCTTCTGGCTGTGGCAGTAATGCTCCAGTCTGTGTCTTCACAGCAGTCTCTCTATGTTCTTGTGTCTCTCTTCTTTTCGTACTGTCCTGGGATTGAACACAAGGCCCTTGCACTGAGGTGTCTTACCAGCCCTTATCATATTTTAAGACAAGATCTCAGTAAGATCCCTACATTGCTCAGGTTGGGGGCAAACTTGGAAATCTCCTGCCTCAGCCTCCCAGAGTGCTGGGGTTATAGACTTGTCCAACATTTTCATCTTTGTCTCTTTTCTTTGGAACAACATGCATTGGTTTTAGGGCCTACCCTTAAACATAGGCTGTCATCTTCCCATGGTCTGTAATTTAATTATACTGCCAAAGACCATGTTTCCAAAGAAGGTCACCTCTGATTCGAAGGTTTAGGACTTTAGGGACATAGTTATTCTTGGATCATGCTAGGTAGCTAGTGTTATGCCCTGCCACTTTACTAGTTGTGGTATGATATTGTGCCTCAGTTTCCTCATGGGTAGAGTTGGGGAGATGTCATGCTGCCTTGGGCCACTTGCTTGCTCAATGAATGAACACGTCTGTCTGTCTATCTTGTGGTGCTGGGGATTGAGCTCCAAGGCCAGCTTTTACACTGAGCTACATTCCCAGCGCTTTTAATTTTTTATTCTGAGGGATGGTTTTGCTAAGTTGCCTCATCTGGGCTTGTATTTGTGCTCCTCCTGCCTCACCCTCCTTGGCAGAGGCACCTGCTCCCTTGACAGGCTGGGCTGCTGCCACCCTGCTAGAGCAGGGTGAGGGGCTGCGGAACTGTTCCCAGGTGTCCTGTATGAGTGCTTAGTCCAGGGCCCGGCCCACAGTGCCCTGGAAGAGTCCCTAGGAGAAGCTTGGGCCCTGTCCTGAAGGAACTTTTTTCCTTGGCTCAGGTTTGGCTACTTGGACCTTCCAGGCCTCGAGTGAAGGGGCATTATTACCCTCCCTGGGTGTCCTGAGGGTGCGTACTAGGAGCCTCCCTTGTGTTTTTGGGCTGCCCAGTGGAGGGCTGGCCAGGACACAGTCAAAATGCTGAAGAGCCCTCAGCACGAGCTGTGGCCCAGAGGCCTCTGTGAGTGTCTGAACATGGAATCTGACGGGTACTGCTCAGCTTGGAAGTCTTGAGCAGCCATCTTGTCTCCCCATTTCCTCACCTGTAGCAGCACCTCTGTCCTGCATCCTCAGTCTTCTCTGCGTCGAGTCATGCCCCTCACAGGCCCAGAGTGTGGGCGGGGGTGGTCAGTCACCTGGGGCAGGGCAGGATGGCCCATGTGTAGCACGCATTGGGTGGCTGGTCCCTTCTGTGTCGTAGTTACAGTGATGCCCCTTAGGCCGCAGGAAGAGCCAGCTGTGCTGCAGTGTCCTTGTGCCCCCACAGTGGCAGAGTGACTCCTGGGCCCCTTCCTTTACTTCTGCTCCCTCCAGGGGGAGTCCTGGCCCAGTCACTGCACAGAGCTTTACTCTGCACCCCTCAGAGCACTAGAAGTCACCCTGGCCTTCATCCATGGGCCTGGCCTCATGGCAGCACCAGGCCATTTTTCTGGGCAGAGGTGCAGGCCCTTTGGCGTGGGCTTCTAGGCCTTGCGGAAGCTTTGGCACGGCCTTCTGTGTTCCTGGACACGGGTGCCCTCCCTTAAAAGCAGGTAGCTCTCGGGGAAGCCTGGCAGGTCCCTTGGCCTGGTGGCATTCTTTTTTTTTTTTGAGACAGGATCTCGCTTTGTAGTTTAGGCTGGCTCTGAGCTCATTATGTAGCCCAGGCAAGCCTCGAACTCACAATCCTCCTGTCTCTGCCTCCCAAGTGCTGGGATTACAGGCGTGAGCCACCATGCCCGGCACTGTGGTATGTGGTATTGATTGCTGGTGGGCGTGAGTCTCCACGTCCAACATTGTATGTGGTTTCCGGGGATCGAACTCAGGACCTTGAGCTTGCAAGGCAGACCCTGGAGCCACTGAGCTAACCCTCCGGCCCCAACGAGGTGGCATTTTTATGCTCTCATGCTTGAGGAGGTTAGTAGATGCCCAGGTCTCTAGGAATCATGTCGAGGGTTTGGGGATTTTCAGGCCAGCCCTCTAAAAACACTCCTAAAATGTGGTGTCATCTTATGTTTCAGCGTGACTGCTGGAGTCCAGCCATAACACCCTGACTTCCCAACAGCAGGATGAAGGAAAGATTAAAGGAGGAAGGTGCAAAGGGCTCAGCCTTCCATCCCATTACCAGGAATGTAGTTCTGCCCCTACTGCTGGCCTCAAAGGAGGCTGGGAAGTTTGACCTTCAGCTGGGCAGCCATGTGCTCAGCTAAATTCAGGGCTGCTTTCTCTGGGGAAAGGAGAACATACTGGTGGCAGTGGGTGAGATGTGGGCTTGGCCAGGACATTCGAGGGTTATGGAAGGGTGCTTAAGGGGGGTAGATGCTTGGCTTGGAGCACAGTGTCCCCTGGGCTAAGGGGGAAGCAGGGCTGGAAGCCACCTTTCCTTGTGTGGTTGGAACAAGCACCTCTGTGTGTAGTGGAAGGGAATCATAATGGGCTTTCTTGTTTTAAAAAAAGTATTGATAAATTATTTATTCTTTGGGGGTTTTTTTTTGGGGGGGACAGGGTCTCGCTTTCTTGTTCAGGCTGGCCCTGAGCTCAGTATGTAGCCCAGGCAAGCCTTGAACTCAGCAGTCCTTCCTGTCTCTGCCTCCTGAGTGCTTGAGCCACCTTGCCTGGCACTGTGGTATGTGGTATTGATGGCTGGTGGGCGTGAGTCACCACGCCCAGCATTGTATGTGGTTACCCGAACTCAAGACCTTGCGCTTAGGAGGTGCACAGGTGCTGGAACCACTGAACTAAATCTCTGACTCTATTGTTTGTTTTTTTGTTTGTTTGTTTTTGAGACAAGGTCTCACTTTGTAGTTCAGGCTGGCCCTGAGCTCACTATGTAGCCCAGGCAAGCCTCAAATTCAGCAATCCTCCTGTCTCTGCCTCCCGAGTGCTGGGATTACAGGCATGAGCCACCACACCTGGCAATAAACCAGCAAACCCTGTTTGTTTTTGAGACACTGACTCTCACTGTGTAGATCAAGATAGCCTTGAACTCACCATGTAGCCCAGGCTAGCCTTGAACTTGCAGTGATCCTCCTGCCTTACCCTCCATAGTTCTGGGTTTAGTGCATCCAACACCAATCCTGGGTTCCAGTGTTTTTGTTTTGTTTTTTAAATTTTATTTTATATTTTGATACAGGGTCTTGATATACAATTCAGGCTGGCTTCGAGCTCACTATGTAGTACAGGCTGGCCTGGAACTCAGGGCAATTCCTCCTCTGTCTGCCTCTGTAGTGCTAGGATGGCAGGTGTGTGGTATCACACCTGGCCTGGCTTCCCTTTTTTTTTTTGGCAGAGTCTGGGTATGTAGTCCAGGCTGGCCTTGAACTTGTGGCAATTGTCCCAATTGCTGGGATTCCAGGTATATACCACTGTGCCCAGCAGCTACCAGTAATATTAGAAGCAGGTGCCTTCATGTCAAAGTCTGGCTTTCTGTTTTCTGAAAAATCTGCAGCTCTCAGCCTGTCTGTGCTACTCCCTCCAGAAGGGCTGTGCTGTCTTCATTTGGCTGGAGGTCCCTTCCTGTTCACTGTTACTCTGGCATCTATGTGTTTCGGCTGGAGAGGACCTTTCAGCCTCTCACCCACTCTGGCCCGTACCTCCTAAGTTAGAGAACCCGCTAGCTGTCTGGGGAGCCTGGCTCCAGCCTTGCCCACCTGTGTGGCTCTACCCCTCCTCCTCCTGCCAGGGCTCTGCCCTGCCCTGCCCATCCTACCCCTCAGCTGTAATTTGGGAATACTAAAGCTGTGAAAATCTAATTTATTTTTCCCTTTTTTTTTTTTTTTGAGACAGAGTCTTGCTTTGTAGTTCAGGTTAATCGAACTCACAGCAATCCTCCTGCCTCTGCCTCCCGAGTACTGGGGTGACAGGTGTGTGCTACCACACCTGGCTTCCATGTTTAAAGTAAGGGACTTGTTATTTTCTGGAGGACTATTGGGGACCTTGTATGAGGCCAAGTGGGGAGTGGCCCGCTCGGCACAGCCTTGGTCACTGTGGCAGGCAGGGTCTCTATACAGGAGAGTGGCATGAGCTTGCTGATGGCTGCCTCAGACCAACTGGGAGGTTCCGGAAACCCCAGCGGCAGGAACAGTTCCTGTCCAGGGGATCCCCAGTCTGGTTCTGGTTCAGCCCAGGAACTGGGGAGGTGGGGAGTTTGGCCAGGACAGGGCTGGATGGAGGCACAGGCTGAAGCTGGCCCAGGGCAGAGTTGAAGTCAGAAGGGCTTCAGCAGCTTGAAGCTGGTACCCTCAATCTGTCTGAGGATGGCCCTGAGGGCCCCATATGCCTTCAAAATTATATACAGAGCTGGGCGTAATGGTACATGCCTGTAATTCCAGCTACTTGGGAGACAGAGGCAGGAGGATCCTAAGTTTGAGGCCACCCTGGATGACTTACTAAGATGCTCTCTCAAAATAAAAACTAAAAGAGGGGCTGGAGGGTTAGCTCAGTGGTTCCGGTGCCTGCCTTGCAAGTGCAAGGTCCTGAGTTTGATCCCCGGCAACCACATACAATGCTGGGCGTGGTGACTCACGCCCACCAGCAATCAAACCACATACCACATACCACAGTGCCAGGCGTGGTGGCGCATGCCTATAATCCCAGCACTCGGGAGGCAGAGACAGGAGGATTGCTGAGTTCGAGGCTTGCCTGGGCTACAGAGTGAGCTCAGGGCCAGCCGGAAATACAAAGCGAGACCCTGTCTCAAAAAAAAAAAAAAAAAAAAAACTAAAAAAGGGCTGAGGCTGTAGCTCAGGGGTAGAATACCCTGGGTGGATATTAGGGTACCAGATTTATATTGACGGGTATGGAACCCAGAGCCTTGTGCATTCTAGGGAAGCATATTCTGCCACTTGGACACAGCCATGCTCCAGGAGCCCCTGGAATTGCACACAAGTCTGCTCAGGGCAGAAGGTCAGAAGTTAGTGGCTCAGAGGCCCCTCCGTGCTGCACTCTCCATCCCTCCTTCTCTGACCGGGAAGATGACACGGATACCTCCGTGCGCTGACATGTCCAGGCTGGGTCTGAACCTGCTATGGGGCCCCGGTTGGGTCCCCAGAGGGCTGCAGCTGCAGATGTCCTCAGCCTTGTCTGTGGAATTTTTTTTTTTTTTTTTTGAGACAGGGTCTCGCTTTGTAGTTCAGGCTGGCCCTGAGCTCACTATGGTGCCCAGGCAAACCTCGAACTCAGGAATCCTCCTGCCTCAGCCTCCTGAGTGGAGTGCTGGGATTATAGGTGTGAGCCCCCACACGTGGCATTTTGGTATGTGGCACTGATTGCTGGTGGGTGTGGGTCACCACGCCTGGTATTGTATGTGGTTACTGGGTTTCTAACCAGGGACCTTGCAGTTGGTAGGCAGGTGCTGGAACCACTAAGCTAAATCTCTGGCCCCATGAGAGAATATTTTTAAGATGCTTTGCGTGTGTGTGGAGGGCCATGAAGAGACGGAGGGGTCTTGCCCAGCCCTCTGCTTTCATTCACTCCTCCAGAAAGTACCAAGTGAGGATGCTGTGTTCAGTGCTGGGGTGACCTCTGTCTAGCTCCAAGTGATAGCGAAGTCTCTGAGCATCTACCCCTGGCACACTGGCACTCAGTTGGGATGTGGTGACCCCCCCCAAGGCAAGCATTGACTCCACTTGAGGGTCCGGGGACAGCATGCAGTGGGAAACCAACAATCACTATTGCTTGTTGTCAGAAGCGAACAGTGCCTCAGAGCGGGGAGGGAGGCCCAGGCCACCGTGCTTGGGACATTAAAGCCACCCAAGAAGAGCATGTGAAGCAGGAGGCCACGTCCAGGCCCTGCTCTTCAGCATGCTCAGGGCTGCTCTGGGTGTGCCTCAGTTTCCTGAAATGGGGTCTAGGGCACCTACCTAGAGGAAGGATTACAGCAAGTTGGGGTGCTAACAGAAGTCAGGTGCTTAAAATAGCATCTGGATTTGGGCCTGTGCCAGTAGGCACGAAGACCTGGTCCTTGAGTGAGCTCATGGCCCAGGATGGCCAAGGGCAGCAGGGTGCACTGTGGCTTTTATTCAGCAAATGGCAGGAGGATGTGATGCCCCCGCTGTGCCCCTCTGTCCTTTCCCAGCCGAGCTTAGGCATATGCCTCTGCTCCCCCAAATCTCAGCTTCCTTGTCGGTGGGGAGGGTCACTGAGGGTGGTGCCCTTGGGCAGAGTGGACACCTGGGCTTGGAGACAGCCCTGTGAGTCACACACACCAGGCAGCCAGCCTGCTTGGCGCTCCTGGCTGGCACACCCTCCCTCTTCTTCCTGGCCATGCTGCCTTCTCTGAGGCAGAAGCTGCTGGAGACTGCGAGCACCAGCTGCTGGCCCTTCCCTGAGCTCGTGATGTCGCGAGGGACCCTGGTTCCGTTTTCATTTTCTTCCTGTAACGCGGAGTGGGCCGAGGGTTGTGAGTAACTCAGGTGACGATGGAGCGAGTATCACTGGATGCCTGGGCCTGCCCTGTGACCTGGAAGAGCTGCCGGAGACCCTCGTTGCCCTCAGAGACACAGAGACAGGCCCTCTTCCCCTTCAGGGAACCTGACTGGGAAGCTTCAGCATCCAGTGCCCAGAAAGCGGTGTGTCAGGGCCCTGAGACTCAAGTCTGCCACAGGAGCCGCGGTGCTCAGGGCTGGGTGCTGCTCAGTGGGGAGTGCCATCGAAGCATGCAGGAGGCCCCAGATCCCGCCTCCCATGCCTGCAGGAAGGAGTTAAGAGAGAAGCCACTATGTGTGTTTGGGACATTGCAGGACTTTGGCTTTTCTTTTCTGCCCCTGCCTTCTCTGTGCTGGTGCTGCCAGACCAGCAGAGCACCAGCCACAGCTTGGACCTTCAGTAGAACAGTCTGGAGCCTGAGACTTCATTCCCAAAATGAAGGAAATAAGTTCAGATTAAACCCAGGGCCAACCTAGTGTTGGGTCCAGAGGTTTCTGAGACCCCATGTGTCCTGCACTTCTCTTTCTTATTTCATTGGTGTTGAAGCAACATATGCAGATGCCTGGGCCTAGGTGTTCTTTTTACGGTGATGGGATACTGGTATTTGAACCGAGGGCCTTTACACTGAGCTGTGCATCCATTCTTTTTGGTTTTTAAAATTTTAAGATAGGATAGCTGAGTTGTTAAATTGTCCAGGCTGGGCTTGAATTTATGATCCTCCTGCCTCACCCTCCCAGAGTGCAGTGATTATAGGCATATAGTATCCTGCCTGGCTGCCTTAGATAGATGTCCTTAGATTTGATGTGCCTGACAATTATGGGTGCCCATGTAACCCTCATTCTGCCTCCCAACGGCAGAGGTAGAGCTTGTGTCTCACCTTCTGGGTAGTTTAGTTCAGTAGTTTAGCCCCTCATTCTCTGTTTCAGCAGTAGTTTGTCCCCCGCTGCCAGGGGACATTCCTGAAAACAGGTTCAGACTGATTCACCCCCCCCACCATAAACACTGAAACCTTCTTCCCCTTTATTCCATGTTTTTGCCTGTCTCTAGAGCAATTCATTGCCCATATTTTGGTGTGTGTGTATGTGTGTGTTTAGTACCAGAGATCAAACTCAAATCTTGTGCTTACCAGGCAGGCATTGTGCTGCGGAGCTACATCCCTGGCCCCATTGCCCATCTTTTGGCAAGAGTAGTTTGGGCTGGTTGTTTTTTTTTGGGGGGGGGTGGTTGGCGGGGAGTCAGGGTCTTACTTTATAGTTCAGGCTGGCCCTGAGCTCTCTATGTAGCCCAGGCAAGCCTCGAACTCACAGCAGTCCTCCTGCCTCTGCCTCCCGAGTGGAATGCTGGGATTACAGGCGTGAGCCACTACTCTTGGCATTATGGTATGTGGTACTGATTACTGGTGGGCCTGAGTCACCATGTTGTATGTGGTTACCAGGTATGGAACTCAGGACCTTGCACTCGCTAGGCAGCCACTGGAACCACTGAGCTAAATCCCTGACCCTGGGCTGTTTTTCTTTAACATCGCTGGCAGTTCTTTTTGTCTGCTGATTGTCTTCCTGGAGGTGGAGTGTGTTGTGACTGGACATGTTGCCTCTGCCAGAGCATATTGGTTTTATCTATCCAACCTGTTGGAGATGCTGGCATCCACAAACAGGGTGAGGCCTCCCAGGCCTCTCATAGGCTCAAGAGGGGCATTCTGGAGAGTTGACAGGTTCCCCGGCAGCTGTGGGAGGGACTCTATGGCCCAGGCTTCATCTTAAATTCCTGTCATGTGTCCTCAGGTGGCAGGTGACAGCCTTCCTCAGGTCCACAGGACCTTACCTGTGCCTCACGTTGGTGCTTCCAGGCCCCAGCAGGCCCCACGGTACTGATTACTGTTTCCTGTGAATGTTCAGTGAGCCTGCAGGCCCTGCTCCAAACACTTTATAGCTCTTCATGCTCTGGTCATTGGAATGCCCTCAAAGGCTGGCATGCCCACAGAGGAGCCTTAGCAGCCACAGCTCCCTGGTTCACTTTTACAAGTGAGGAAACTGAGGCACCAAGAGGTTGGTGGCAGGGTTAGGATGGGAACCCAGATCTGGTGGTGTAGCCTTTATCTGCTTCCAATAGCTACTCCAGTTTGAGCCACACAAGTAGAGTGAGCACCTGGCATGGAGTCCTGCCCGAGGCTTGTATCCCTACCCCTCTGATCTTTGTCCCCTGTCACTGCACTAGCCGTTGAAGACTCTGGTCTTTCCTGTATCTTGCAGTTTCGGGATCAGGCAATTTGGCTCCCTCTGGCCTTTGCCACATCTGGAGTCACATCTGTGAGGCAGCTCTAGCCCCAGGCAAGAGACAACCCCCCAACTCAGAACATCCTGTTTTCAGAGCTGAGAGGCTGGCCCCAGAGCTCTTGGGGACCAGGGGCGGTAGCCATGCAACCCCGGCACATCCTGTTTCTCCGCTGGGCTGTTGGTCTCAGCCCTTCTTCCAAGCTGGGCCTGGACGAGGGGGTCCCAGCCACTGGCAGCGCCTCTGCCCCATGCTGTCTACTGAGACTGCGTTGGCTCATCCTCTGCCTCTTTTTGCCAGGCCTCTTGGGAAGTACCCTAAGTCCTTGGTGGGGAGACCCCCTGCTGCTCCCCAGCTTGTGTCCTTCTGCACCAGCTTTCCGGGCTCTGCTAGGGACCTCTGCAGGGAGCCCTCAGCCCCAGCTCCTGGCGCCTGGTCTGGTGCTGGAGCCCCTGTGTGTGTCTCCCCCGGGCCCTCTCGTCGCCTCCCTGGGGTCTGTGTCCTTCCGTGTCCCAAGCATCTTGTGCATGGCCTCCACAGCCTTCCCAGCTGGACTCTCTGGTTTCCCTGGAGGCTGGGGTGTATTCTGGCTGCCCTTGGACCAGCTGCCAGGTCCCTGGGTGAGAACGGGGGTCAGGGTGGCCTACGGGTGGCTGGGAGCCTTAGGCAGGCCCTGCCCAGCAAATGCCTGAGAGGGCTGCCTGGTGTCCATAAATCACCGCTTCAAAGTCTGCTGGAGAAGAAAGGCCGGCCTGGGAGGAGCTGGGGGACTGGCGCTCAGTTTTGTTGCCTTGCCCCCCTTTTCTCATAATTATCCATTAAGCTCCACATTCACAGGGCCCCGAACCCAGGGGCACATCTGCCATCCCTTTTGTGGCCTGCAGAGCCGGGCCTGGCAGCAGCTGATTAACATGAACAGGGAGACATTTGCATGTAATTGCCCCAAGTGTTCTTTTCAGAAAAGCCAAGTCCTTTCTTTGTCTTGTCCTATTCTTGGGGGGAAAACCTTTAGCGCTCCTTTGAAGGGACCCCGACCCCCTCCCAGTCTCTGGCCTGAAGGTAGCTGCTGGTCTCTGAGGTTTGGGTGTCCCTCCACCCCTTACAGGAGCCTTCCCCTTCCTGCAGTCACCCCAGAGGCAGCCTGGCCTGTGCACCCTGCCACCGATGCCAGTCTCCTTTACTCAGCCCTGGCAGAGGGGCGCAGTAGGGGCTGCTAACATGACACGCTGGAGGAGGACGTCACTGTCCTCTTGCTTGATGGTTTCAGGATTGCTTCCCACCTCCTAGAAGCTTTTCTGACTCTGTGAGTGGCCCAGAAATTGTCCCCTCGGGCCCCAGAGCAGCCTTTGGGCCAGCAGAGGTGGCTCTTGTTAGGATTTTGCAGCCGCAGACACTGGGGAGGGAAGGAAGAGCCTCCAGGGCTCCCTATGCCGACATAATCACACACTGGCACAGGGGGTGCCCATGAAGTTTAAAGTGAAGAATGAGGGACAGGGTGGGGCTCTGTGGAAAAGCCCCCTGACACACTGCCCAACCCCAGGACTCTGGGCCTCGTGTGAAGCCCGTGCTGTCAGCTGTGCAGCAGATGGTCCTTGTTTCAAGGGTGGACCCCGAGGGGCTTCCAGGCCACCTGGGGGACGGGGCCAGATGCCTGGCCTGAACCCTCCATTCGTCCAGGGTCCTCTCTGGTTCTCCTGTTCTCTGTTCTGCTTGGTCCAGCATGCCCTGGGACATGGGGCCCAGACCAGATTTGATGCCAGCACCAAGCCGTGTGCCAAGGGCACTCACATCAGCCCGAGCCGCGCAGTTTTTCTTTTTCTAGATAAAGCTGAAGCTTGCTGGAGGTAAAGGGGTCCCTGCTCATAGTTGGCTGGGACCTTGCAGCACCCGGGTCTGATGGTCCAGAGCTGGGCTCTGGAGGCTCCACCTGGCCTTGGCCTTCCTGGCAGGGGAGAAGGGCTTTCCAGGTGAGGCTGCCTGGTGTGCAGGTCAGGAGATGTGCTGTCTGCCCACCACCCCGCCTCCCTCCCGCCCACTGGGGACAGCTTTGCTGGGGAGGCACTGCCGCCAGCCCATGGGAGACAGAGATAGCCTCCCTCTCCAGCTGGGCCTGTTCCTGCTCCCCTCCCAGCAGCTGGGTCCCCCAAAATGGTGGCTGAGGGTCCTGCGTCACCCTCCCCCTCCAGGAAGGGCCCAGCATTGCTAGAGTAGCTGCCAGGCCTCCCCTGCTGTAGCACCTGCTTTTTTTTGGTTATCTTTAATGTGCAGGGTAGGAACTCAGCCCACTCAGGAGGGTGTGACTGCAGTCAGGCCCTCTTCCCAGCAGCACTCTGCTGCAGCCATCCCTTTGGTTTCATGCACACGCGCATAAATCTTTCCTGTGTCTAAAGTTATTCACTTCAGACAGTGGGAGGGGAGAGTGCTGAGGGCAAGGACTCCTCCCCAGAAGCAGCCACTGAAGTCAGGGTATTGTTTCTAGACAGCCCCTCTCCACTAGTCTTTCTGCCACTCATTTTCACCCCTGTGCTGTGTGTGTAGTTCCTTCTCTCTTTTTTCTTTTCCTTGAGATAGGGTCTTACTCTGTAGTTCAGGCTGGCGTCCAACTCAAGGCAGTCCTCCTGTCTCAGCCTCCTGAGTGCTGGGATCACAGGTAGGTGCCATAACATCCAGCTTCCTATGAAGCATGTGCCTTGGTCATTTTAACACGGCAGTGTCTGTGGATCGAAAGTGATTTCAGAGGTTGAAGCAGGAGGATCAGTGCAACTTCCAGGTCAGCTAGGCTATGTAATGAATTACACAGTGAGACCTTGTCAAAGAAAAGGAAAGGGGGAGTGGAGATTTAGCTCAGTGGTTCCCCCACCTGCGTAGGAAGCACGAGGTCCAGAGTTTGATCCCTGGTAACCACGTACAACAATACTGGGCATGGTGACTCAGGCCCCTTCCCCCCAGCAATCAGTACCACATACCATAGTGCTGGGCCTGGTGGCTCACGCCTGTAATCTCAGCACTTAGGAGGCAGAGGCAGGAGGATTGCTGAGTTCGTGGCGGCTTGCCTGGGCATCATAGTGAGCTCAGGGTCAGCCTGAACTACAACGCGAGACCCTGTCTCAAAAAGGAAAAAAAAAAGCCGGGCGTGGTGGCTCACGCCTGTTATCCCAGCACTCGGGAGGCAGAGACAGGAGGATTGCTGAGTTTGAAGCTTGCCTGGGCTCCATAGTGAGCTTAGGGCCAGCCTGAACTACAAAGCGAGACCCTGTCTCAAAAAAAAAAAAAAAAAAAAAAGGAAAAAAGAAAAGAAAAGAAAAGGGGCATGCCATTGCATGCATATTCATGCATTCATTCATTCATTCAGTGTGTATTGAGTTTCCTGCTGCTTGTGTTGGCAAGTGGACTCCTGTAGAATAAGGGCTGCAAGTGCATTTGGGGGTTACTTGCTCTCAGAAGAGTTGCCCTGACTTATGCTGTGCTGCGCCAGTGGTGGTGCCGGATCAGAGCCCTTGGGAGCTGGGGCTGTGGGCTTCTGGGCCTGGGTGCCCAAGGGAAGGGTAGGCAGAGGAGTCCAGCGTGACCTCATGGTCCTCAAATACCCAGAGGCAGGCGGGGTGACGGCAGCTGCTGCTGAGTTTCTCTGAGGACAGCGTGGAGACCTGGCTTGGGTTACAGCAGAGGAAGGCCAGACTGGCTCAGGGTCCCTGGATTCAGCTGTCCCCACGACTGTGACAAGGCCACACCATCCTTTCATTAAACTGTTATCACGGACTCCTCACAGGGGTGGCAATTCAGATGCCCATTTTATAGAGGGTTCCTGAGCCTGGACGAAGGCAGTGACCAGGCTCCGCCTGCTGCCTCCTCTGACCTAGCCTGGTTCCGGGATGGTGCACTGTGGTCAGCTGCCGGTGCCACGTGGATTATGTCATTGTGCCCTTGGTGTATGTCAGGATCACCACTGCACATGTGAGGGAACTGAGGTTCAGGGCCAGGCAGCTGGAGGATGAGACACCAAAGCCTGTCATCTTGACCCTTCTGCTCTTGGAAGGGACCTCTTCTGCCCGCAGGTCACAGGATGCTGCGCCGTGCAGCACAGAGAATGGCTTCTGGAGACCAGGTTGCTGCGGGCACAGAGCTGACTCCGGTGCCCCCCCCAGTCTTGAGTGTGAACTGCGCCCCCAGCTGGCAGCATCAGTCTGTCTTCATCCTCTCCAGACCCAAGCGCCAGCTCCCTGGGCCCTGCCTTGTGCGCCGGAAGCTCTGCCTCCCACTGCTGGTTCTGAGCGTGGGAAGCAGGCCCGGCCCTCAGGCTTGCTGCTGAGTCCCTGTGCTCACGCTCTGCCTGGACGAGGCTGTGGCTGGATGGGCTCAGGAAGGCAGCTGCTGCATGGAAGGGCCTTTTTCTCTTTTACCGGTCTCCTCTCTCACTGTGGAGTGTTTTGCTCCTGAAGGTGAACAGTTGTGGTTTCTTTAATAAAAGACCCAATGTTTGGACAAGCATCCTGTACCCCCTCCCCCACGCACCTGCTGTAAACAGCTTTCATCATTGCTGTTTGGTGGCAGTGGCAGCTTTCCTGACAGTGGGAGCGGCATGGCCACGGGACATGCTGTTTTTGTCCCCCCTGAGCTAGGGGCTGCTTTTCCTTGCTCTGGTTGGGTAGGGATGGGGAGCTCTACAGGAGGAGAGTAACTTACTCAAGGGTCCCGATTCTCCCGGGCCCCTCTGATCTATGTCTGGCCACCCTGGGGTGCCAAGGACCCCCTGTTGATCCACTGCTCATTAGAGCGTGGAGAAGGGGACTGGAGCAGCAGGAGGCATTACTGTGCGCTGCCCCCGCCCATCCCCAAGCACAGCCTGAGTGTACATTGTCCCCAGGTTTGCCACAGCAGGGGGAGGTGAGGAGGTGCACAGCACATGGCAAGACCCGAGCTTGGCTCTCTGGGCTGCGGGGTTGAGTGTGGCCATGCAAAAGCCAGGGAGGGAGGGCAGGGACCCTGGTGACTGCTGGCGTGAGAGCAGGTTTTGTTGTGCAGTGCTGGGGGAAAGCCTGGGGCTCTAGGGTGCTAGGCAGGTGCTCACCACTTGAGCTGCACCCTCAGCCCCCAAAGCAGGGAGGAACGGGGCAGCCTGTTTGGATTTGGCGATGCTTCTCTGGCGCCTGCTCCGCTGTGTGCTAGGGACTGGCTAGAGGGTCCAGCTGTGATGGTCAAAAGTCGCTGTCTTGCCAGGCGTGGTGGCTCATGCCTGTAATCCCAGCACTCCGGAGGCAGAGACAAGCAGATTGCTGAGTTCCAGGCTTGCCTGGGCTCCATAGTGAGCTCAGAGCCAGCCTGAACTACAAAGCGAGACCCTGTCTCAAAAAAAAAAAAAAAAAAAAAAAAGGTCACTGTCTCTACAGCTTTGGCTGCTGCCGCTGTGAAGAGACAGATCTTATTGCCCTGAGCCCAGACTTGGTCCCAGCCCCTGCTGCCGCCAAGCATCTCTAGGCCATGGATGCTATGGTCACCTTCCCAGCGCCAGCTTCAGAGGGTGCCCAGGACAGCTGCCTGGGTTGCCAGGCCGCCCTATAAACAGAGGCTTTTGCCTCTCCTTGCTGTTGCCCAGGCATGGCTGGTAGTGTGGCTGTATCTTCTGCCCCAGGAGGGGCTCGGGGGTAGGCATGTGCTGGGGTCCCTGCTCACCCCACTTATAGCTGGATCTGTAGCTCCTCTTGGACCTGGGAGTAGGGGCTGGGAGCCTGGGGCAGTGACTAGGCCCACCTGCCAGCCTCCTCCCTCCTGCTGTGGTCCAAGAGGCGCTCAGACTGTGTCCTCACCAATGTGAGCTTGCGGAGTACCTGTTGCCCTGGAATCTGAGCTCTGTTTCTTTCTTTACCAGTGTGTGTGCATGCGTGTGTGCATGCAGGCAAATGTTAGGAATGAAACTAGGGCCTTCATACCAAGGTACACTCTCTGGCCCCTTTTTATTTTTATTTTGAGATAGTCTTTAAATTGCTGTGGTTTCCCAGGTTAAGCTCAAACATACCAGCCTCCTGCCTCAGCCTCCTAGAGTTGTGGATCACAGGTAGGCACCAGCACACCGGCTGGGAACATTTTTTTTACTCTGTTCAGGTAGAATTACCATAACCATAAAAGCTTTTTTTTTTTTGAGACAGGGTCTCGCTTTGTAGTCCAGGCAGGCCCTGAGCTCACTATGTAGCCCAGGCAAGCCTCGAACTCAGCAATCCTCCTGCCTCTGCCTCCCGAGTGCTGGGATGACAGGCGTGAGCCACCACACCCGGCACTGTGGTATGTGGTACTGATTGCTGGTGGGCGTGAGTCTCCACGCCCAGCATTGTGTGTGGTTACCGGGGATCGAATTTAGGACCTTGTGCTTGCGAGGCAGGCACCGGAACCACTGAGTTAACCCTCCGCCCAACAAAGCATTTTAAATGATACAGCTCAGTGGCTTTTAGAATATTCTTGGCTTTGGGTAATCATGACCTTTGTATTAGCTAGAGTATTTTTACCACCCCATTCTGCCTTATTGCAGTTACTGGCAACTATTGTCTGCCTCCTGTCTCTGAACTTAAAGTGTTCTGCCATACATTTTGTGACCTTGGGGTCTGCCTTCTTTGTCATGTTGTCGAAGGTTGTCGACCTTCTTTGACATGTTGCGACAGGTTGTCGCAAGTATCAAGACTTTTGTTCCCCTCTATGGTTAAATAGCAGTGTCTTTTAGCCAGGAGTGGTGCACACCTCCTGTCTCAGCACTCTGAGAGGCTGAGGCAGGAGGATCACAGGTTTGAGCCCAGGCTAAGTACCTTTGTGATTTAGCAAGACCACGTGGCTTCCTTTGCCCATTTTTTAATTGAATTGATTATCTTTTTATTGTTGGCTTAATACAATTTGTTTATCTGTTTTACACTATTTTTTGTTGTTGTTGTTGAGACAGGTTCTGGCATTGTAGTTCAGGCTGGCCCTGAGCTCACTATGTGGCCCAGGCAAGCCTCAAACTCAGCAATCCTCCTGCCTCTGCGGCACTGTGGTAGGTGGTATTGATGGCTGGTGGGCGTGAGTCTCCATGCCCA
>PVIC010015338.1:23169-35437 GCA_004025085.1 Thryonomys swinderianus
TTTTTTTTTTTTTTTTTTTTTTGCTTTTTTTGGAGACAGGGTCTCACTTTGTAGTTCAGGCTGGCCCTGAGCTCACTATGGTGCCCAGGTAAGCTGCGGCGAACTCAGCAATCCTCCTGTCTCTGCCTCCCGAGTGCTGGGATTACAGGCGTGAGCCACCACGCCCAGCATTATATGTGGTAACCGGGGATTGAACTCAGGTCCTTGCGCTTGCAAGGCAGGCGCCGGAACCACTGAGCTAACCCTCCGGCCCAACCAGCCCTTTTTCTTTTAGACAGGCTCTTGCTAAGTTGTCCAGGCTGGCTTCAAACAGGTAATTGTCCTGCTTCAGCCTCCTGAGTGGCCTGCTGGTTTAAAAAGAGTTGTTATATGCCCTGGATACTCAGTTCTTATCAGATGTGTGGTCAGTAAGTGCTCTGTCCCATTCTGTAGGCTGTTTGGTCTGAACAGTGCCTGTTTTGCAGTGCTGGGGTGGGACCCAGGGCCTCCTTATGGACAAACGGTCTCCCTGTGAACTGTTCCAGGACCCTAAAAGTTGACAGCCTCAAAGTCCAGCTTTTATCTCTTTTCTTCCTTGCTCATGCTTTTGGTTTCATACCTAGGGATCCCTTGCTAAGCCCAAGATCACAAAGATTTCCCTCCTTTCCTTTAAGGGTGTTGCAGTTTTAGTTTCTATATGTAGGTCATTGATGCTATCCGAGGTTTTCTCAGGTGCTGAGGATCAGACTCAGGACTGTTGCGCTAGGCAGTCATTCAGCGGCCGAGCTTGGCCTGGCCCATTCGTGTGTAGTGTGTGAGGCAGAGATCCAGGCTCATCCTTTTCCTAGTGGATTTCCAGTTGTCCCAGTTCCCTTCATTGAAGAGAATCTTCTTACTCCATTGAATGTTCTTGGCACCCGTGGTGAAAATCAATTGACCATAAATGGAAGGGCTTATTTCTGGACTCCAGTCCTATTCTCCAGTTCTGTGCTTTGGCCAGTACTACACTGATTACCGTTGTAGTGTGATTTGGAATTGAGAAGTGGGAACTTTCCATCTTTATTGTCTTCCAAGATAATTTGGCTACTCGAGGACTGGAAACATTTTCTTTTAGTGTTATACTAGAGATTGAACGCAGGTCCTTCATTCACCCTGAGCTGCATCCTTAGCGCTTCTTCCTTTATTTTTTAAAGGCTTGAGACCGAGACTTGCTAGGTTTCCAGGCAGGGCTCAAACCTTTGACCTGTTGGAAGTGGTTTTCCTAACCACGTTTACACTCTCACACCTCTCTCATTTCTGTGTTTGGGATTTGATGAGCCCTGTGGACGCAAGCTGCACAAGTCACCTGCATTCGCTTGAATGCTCTACGTATCTTGTCAGAACAGGGCCTTCTAAAGCCACCGCCAGGTGACTGTATCGTCGTACGCCCAGTCCATGCATCCCCAGTTGCCCGTAGTCATCAGGCCCGTCCAGCATCCACTTGGCTTTTCTTGGTCTCCTTCCCCCCAGCTTAGCTCCCTGTGTTCCTCTGGTTCCAGGGGTTCCCTTCTGGGCAGCCAGGCTGTGTCTGGTGTGATCTGCTGTCCCCTTAGGAGGGCAGCATTCTTTTTTTTTTTTTTTTTGAGACATGGTCTCGCTTTGTAGTTCAGGCTAGCTCTGAGCTCACTATGTAGCCCAGGCAAGCCTCGAACTCAGCAATCCTCCAGCCTCTGCCTCCCAAGTGCTGGGATGACAGGTGTGAGCCACCATGCAGAGCAACAGCATTTTTGTCAAGAATGCCACACAGGTGGGCCGGAGTGTTAGCTCAGTGGTTCTGGTGCCTGCCTTGCAAGCACAAGGTCCTGAGTTCAATCCCCGGTAACCACATACAATGCTGGGCATGGTGACTCTCACCCACCAGCAATCAACCAGCAATCAGCACCACATACCACAATGCCGGCCGTGGTGGCTCACGCCTGTCATCCCAGCACTCAGGAGGCAGAGACAGGAGGATTGCTGAGTTCGAGGCTTGCCTGGGCCACATAGTGAGCTCAGGGCCAGCCGGAACTACAAAGTGAGACCCTGTCTCAAAACAAACAAACAAAAAAAGAATGCCACACAGGTGCTTTGGCTGCCCCGCTGTGACACAGCAGGGGCCTGCTTCTGGGGGGTGCTGGCTCCTGCTGGGCTTGGATGGGAGCATGCACTTGCCCAGTGGCTGACTGGTGCACAGCCATGCCAGGCACGGATGCGGGGCTTCCCATGAGCCTTGCCTGCAGCTGCATGCCTGCTGTAACTGGTGTCTCCCTGCCTCGCCAGCAGCCCCACTTGGCAGATGGGAAAACTGAGGCTCAGAGAAGCTTAGTGAGCCCCATATCAAGAGGTGTAGCAGGGAGGAGCCCAGGCTGTATGGCCCCATGGCCAAACACATTGCTCACAGAAGTCTGAGAGCGAAGGCAAGGATCCCCACGGGACGTGAAAACATTGGCTGAGCACCCCTCTCCCTCGGTGGGGCCCAGTGTGGCTCGCCAGTCCTGATGACACCGTGGCCCTGCTGTGGTTGCCTTTGTCACCTGTCTCGCTGTGGACAGGGCCGGGCCGCCCTGGAGTGCCTGGCCCTTGCCCTGTGGACATTCGTGCCCCCCCACTGGGCGTGACGCTGCGATTGGCCCCTCCTTGCCGCTCACGTCGCTGGCCAGGCAGAGTCCTGACTGGTGGGTGTCCAGGGCAGCTTCCTGGCGCCATAGAAGACTCTGGAGTAGCCAGGGGACAGAGAAGGAGGGTGGCAGGGCCCAGCGAGGAGCCACTGCTCACACCACTTCTTGTCGCAGATGAAGACGTGTGTGTGTTCAAGTGCTCGGTGTCCCGGGAGACAGAGTGCAGCCGCGTGGGCAAGCAGTCCTTCATCATCACGCTGGGCTGCAACAGCGTGCTCATCCAGTTCGCCACTCCCAACGGTAGGTGTCTCCGCCCTGCGGCTCTGCGGGCTGGAGCTGGTGAGCGGTGCCACTGTTAAAACCACTGTCCTGTGTTTCTGGTTTTTTCCTCTTTTCTTCAGCTTTCTGAGGCAAGATCTCTCTGTGCACCTCATGCTGGCCTCATTTGTGGCGATCCTCCTGCCTCAGCCTCCTGAGTGCTAGGAGTACAGGTGTGAGGCACCACACCTGGTTTAAACCATCGTCCTGTTATCCTAGCAACATGTGAAAATGTCAGTAATAATTATTATTTAATAACTGTAGTTGCTGCTTGGAGCAAACTCTCTGCCAGCACTGGCTCCTTGGTGCCCTTTAGGTCTTAGCTCCTGTCTGCTCCCCCAGGAGGAGCCTGGGCCTGGGCCTGCCTCACAGGCTGTGAGTCAGATCCGAGTGCTGACAGAGCCACTCGAAGGCTCTCAGTAGGCCAACCTCGGGGGACATAGGTGCGCACACAGGGTCCCTGTGGCATGGCATAGGGAGCCGGGGAAAACGGGGCAGGAAGGGCAGGGAGAGCCGAGAAGAACCTGGGGCACTGTGAAGGGCTCACCCCGGGCCCAGCCAGCCTCCTGCCCCACCACCTTCTTTCTCTATGTACGTAGACGGCAGTAGGCCTCTGCTGTCCAAAGCTAAACTGCTGTTGCCCCAGTTACTGGGGGATCAAATCTGAAGGTGCCATACCACTGAGCTACGTGTTTAGCTCTTTCTATTATTTATGTGGAGACATGGTCTCAGTTGCCCAGGCTGACCTCAGATTGTAGATCCCCCTGCCTCTGGCCCCTGAATAGCTGGTATTATAGAAATGTACCACTATGTTTGACAAAAAAAAAATTGACATAATTTTATCTATATGTAGTGTTAAGCTTTACAATAGAGACATCAATACAGTCTATATAGCAGTGGTGTGAACCAGTGCACATGTTTTAGACCCCACTGTCTGTATCACGAAGAAGCCTAGAAGGTTCACAGTTGCTCTGTGTGGGGTTTGGTACTCTGTGCAGTTTCAGGCACCTGGGGGGCGTCTTGGCTTGTCCTTGGCAAGGACAAGAGAGACTACTGTAAACTAAATTCATAGTTTAAAACACAAGATGGGCAGGAGGTCCGGCTTCTCAGTAAAGTACTTGCCCACTGCAGCGTGCTGGGGCCAGTTCTGCCCAAAAGCAAAGCAAAACAACTACCAGTTTCACCCAGGTGAGAACTATTAACAGAGATGCCACAGATTCCCACCCCTTCTTTTCCTCCTTTTTCTTTTTCCTGTTTTCTTCCTTTCTTTTCTCCTCTTCCTCCTCCTCTCTTGCTTCCCTCTCGGCTCCCCTTCTCCTTCTCTCCGTTCTGCTCCGTGGCAGTAAGGATGGAAGCCAGGCCAGGCAAGCAGCATCCGCAGTCCTCTCTTTTGCTCCGTCCCCTTGCTAGACACGGAAGTGGCGTCTCTGTGTCCGCCCTGTGTCCTGAGTGGACGTGGCTTAATCACTGGGGGTCTGACTTGGGGTCCGTGACCTGTGCCCACACAGCCTCAGCAGGCTGCTCTTGAGGTGGCACTTCCAGGCCTGTTCAGTGAGGCCAGCCCCACTCTTCAGGGAACTTGCCACCTGCTCTTCTCGGTCCCCAGATGGCAGCCTTGTCCCTCTCTCCCTGCTGCTCTGCGTCCACGCTTGGTGTGGGCATGCTCCCCAAGCAGGCCGGGCCCGTGCGGCTCCGTGAGGTCCCGCAGAGGCTCCACGGGAAGAGCCCGAGCGTGCAGCCAGATGCAGCCCTCGGGTGGCCATGTGTGCCAGCTCTTGGGCAGGTCGCTTCCTACCCCTGGTGAACCAGCTTCCCCATTGCAGATTTCTGTTCTTTCTACAACATCCTGAAGACATGCCGCGGCCACACCCTGGAGCGGTCCGTGTTCAGTGAGCGCACAGAGGAGTCCTCGGCGGTGCAGTACTTCCAGGTACGGTGGCTGCCCTCGCCCTGTTGTCTGGTGGCCCATCCCACCTGCCTGCTTGCAGGAGCCCGTGCAGCATGGGCAGCCCCACCAGGGTCTCGTTCTGGCTTGGTCCTTCACTAGCAGTGTAGATTTGGGCAACTGTCCTCTGCTTGCTGGGCCTCCGTTTCCTCATTTGTGACACCCGAGAGGTTTGCTGGAAGGATCTGAGTGTGAGTGAAGCCCAGGGCCCAGGCATTTTGAATAATGACAGAACCTCTGTACTGTACTGATCCCCACTGTGCACCAGATGCATCTGAGCTCCTCTGGGCCCAGAAGCACTGGGAACTTCCCAACAACTTGAGGAGGTAAGTGCTGTTGTAGTCCCATTTTACTGACAAAACTGAGGCCCAGAGAGGTTAAGTGACTTCTCCCAAGTCACACAGATCTTATGCAACAGAGCTGAGATGGGAAATCAGGTTTACCTGCTGCAAGAGAATGTGGCCCTGCAGATGCCACACTGCCTTCCATGGCCTTTGTCTCACAGAGGGACACTGTACCTCACCTGCCCGCCTCTCTGAGCTCTAGGGTTTTGTTCCACCTGCTCCTCTTCTTTGGGGCCCAGTTAGGCAGACAGCTTTCCTGCCAGAACTCCACTTGTAAAGTTTAAGGTCTCCTGGGTGTCTTCCAGGTCCAGGTGGCAGCCCTCTGTGTCCCTGAGTCATGGTGGCTGTGGTGGGGACCTTCGTGAGGCTGCCCCTCAGGTGCAGGGCAGCTGGCAGCCGGTGTCCTGGGGTCTGAGCTGGCAGAGAGCTCCTGGCTTCCCTCTGGCGTGGTGGGGGGCTCAGCCTGGCCTCCATAGGTGCCCTGTCCACCGGTGTGTCTCTGTTCTAGTTTTACGGCTACCTGTCCCAGCAGCAGAACATGATGCAGGACTATGTGCGGACAGGGACCTACCAGCGCGCCATCCTACAGAACCACACTGACTTCAAGGACAAGGTGAGCCACCCCAGCCCCAGCTGACACTGCCTCCCTGTTTCTCTGCCTCTGTTTGGGCAGTGGTTTTATCTTAGATTTGTTTTTTTGATGACAAAAGGAAAATTTGTTTAACATGTACAGTACTGGGCTGGGGATTTAGCTGAGTGGCTTCACTGCCTGCCTTGCAAGCACAGGGCCGTAAATTCGATCTCTTGCACTGCCAAAAAAACAGCCCAAAACCAAACAAACAAAAAATAAAAATATCACAGGAGTATCACAGGAAATACCTGTGTCATTTCCCTCCATAACAGTTTCTGTAAGGTCTCATCTCTCAGATTTGTTTCTACACACGCATTAGTATATACTTCAGATTTCCTTGAGGCCTTTTTTTTTTTTTTTTGAGACAGGGTCTCATTTTGTAGTTCAGGCTGGCCCTGAGCTCACTATGTAGCCCAGGCAAGCCTCGAACTCAGCAATCCTCCTGTGTCTGCCTCTTGAGTGCTGGGATGACAGGCGTGAGCCACCACGCCCAGCACTGTGGTGTGTGGTACTGATTGCTGGTGGGCGTGAGTCACCATGCCCAATATTGTTGTTTGTGGTTATTGGGGACCAAACCAGGGACCTTGCGCTTGCTAGGCAGGTGCCAGAACCACTGAACTAAATCTCTGCCCCCCCTTTTTTAAAGTCTTTATTCAAAGACTATTTAAAACTTTATTAAAACAAAACAAAATAGTCTTTTTCCTGGCCCTTACACCATACCCAAAAAACTTTTTTTTTTTAGGTGCTACAGTGCTTTCTTACTGAGCCACACTCCCAGCCCTTTTAATTTTGAGATAGGGTCTCACTGAGTTGCCCAGGGTCAACTTGAACTTGTGATCCTCTTGACTCGGTCTCTTTCAGTGCTGGGATTTCAGGCATGTGCCATGACACCTGTCTTCAGCCCCAGGTCTTTTTAATTTTTGTTTTGAGACAGGGTCTCAATAAGCTGCCTGGGATGGGCTCAAACTTGTGGTCCTCCTGCCACAGAGTGCCGGTATTATAGCCCTGTGCCGTCAAGCCCGGTTCAGTTGCATCTTTTACTCCCTCCCTCTGCTGGCCCAGCCCTGTCTTCCCTCTGAATCAGCGGGGTGCTTGTGTTTTCCTTCCGGCCCCTCCCTGCCTCCCAGGGCTGCAGAGTGCGGCTGCAGTCTTGAGGCCTGCGGGCCGTGGTCTTGGTACTGATGGGCTCCTCCTGCTCACAGCCTTGCCCTCGGCTCTGCTGTCCTCTGTTCTTTCCTCCTCTCCGCCTGGGTGTCGCTTTCAGGAGTCCTGTGGCTCTTCCTTGCCCTTGCTCAGAATCTTCATTGCTCTTTTTATTCCTATTTGTGTAATTTAGAAACACTCTGTTGCTCTGTAGTTGATGGGCAATTGAACCCACATTTCTGGCTGTGGCATGCCTTTCGGTGCTTGTGGGCCCTGTGTTAGGGTCACATCAGGTGCCAGGGGCCCAGCACCTGTCCCCTGCATTTGCAGATTGTGCTCGATGTTGGCTGTGGCTCTGGGATCCTGTCATTTTTTGCTGCCCAGGCTGGAGCTAGGAAAATCTATGCAGTGGAGGCCAGCACCATGGCCCAGCACGCCGAGGTCAGTGTTCCTGGTGTCCCAGGTCTACCGTGTCCTCACCCGTGGTCCCCACCACACCCCTCCAGGAGGCCTGAGCTCTGGGCTGGGTGGTGTGGGGCCTTTGGACTCCACACAGTGTTGTGCCTCAGGGAGACCTCTGGGGTGTATGCCTAGCCTCTCTGCGCCCCACTGCCCATGTCCAGTGCAGGTGACAGTGTTTCATTTTGTGAGTTCACATTGTCATCCATTTTTTTTCCCCACCAAAACATTCATTCACAAGGTTCAAAATTGCAAAGCTGCAAAGGAGAAACTCTCCCTCGTGTGCCCTCAGTCTTTCCCGTCCCTCCGCAGGCCCCGAGCCCTTGCTAGACTCCCCCACATGTGCACGGGGCCGCTGCGTCCTGCTCCAGGGCCACACCGTCTACTCACTGTGCAC
Source organism: Thryonomys swinderianus (assembly GCA_004025085.1). Lineage (NCBI taxonomy): Eukaryota > Metazoa > Chordata > Mammalia > Rodentia > Thryonomyidae > Thryonomys > Thryonomys swinderianus. Next base: position 31,022 of record PVIC010015338.1, read on the forward strand.
AGCATCCTCCCTCTGCGGCCCTCGGCCTGAGCTGGCCCTTATTTCCTTAGTCTCCTCCCGTCTCTGGTGACACTGACTCTTGCAGCCTTTTTGTCATAGACATTGTCCTACAGAGCCTCAAGCACGTAGCCCTCTGTGGTGGTGTGACCTGAAGATGAGTCCCAGCACTGGCACTAGCACTGGCACTGGACTCTCCGGGTTGTGGGGTGTGGCTGCATATCGGTGGCCATGGCAGAGTTGACTCCCCCACTCCTGGGGCGGGGGACAAGGGCCGCTGCCGCCTGACAGTGCCTGGGCCACTGTGCACCCTTAGCCGCTGTGGCTGAGCTCGGATGCCCTGGAGGAGGCAGAGGTGGGGCATGGGGGTCAGGGGCAGGGACCCCTGTGACTCCCGCCACTTGCCCAAAGGTCCTGGTGAAGAGCAACAACCTGACGGACCGCATCGTGGTCATCCCCGGCAAGGTGGAGGAGGTCTCGCTCCCTGAGCAGGTGGACATTATCATTTCGGAGCCCATGGGCTACATGCTCTTCAATGAGCGCATGCTCGAGAGCTACCTCCACGCCAAGAAGTACCTAAAGCCCAGCGGTGAGTGTCCCTGTCATGTGTGGCCTGGAGTCTGGGTCCCGTGCCCTATCTATGCCCTCTATCTGGCAATGTGTTCAGGAGCCCCAGGCCTCCAATGGGGCCACAGGTGTCCCTGCCCAGGTCACTTGAGGGGCTTCCCAGAGGCCCCGGAGAGCCTGGCCAGACCTGTTCCCTCAGCCAGGGTGGTGGGCGATCCAGTGCGTGTGAGGACCAAGGCAGCAGCCTGGCGAGCCCATCTGTGACCATGTCTATCCCGGGCCGCGCTGTCCCTGCCTCTGTGTGTGAGCCCAAGTCACCAGGCAGCTGTGTGTATCTGTCCGTTTGCTGTGGGGGCCTTTGCTCCCTGAATTCCTGGTCCATGTAGCAAGAGGGGTGTGGGTGTGCGTGTGGGTGGGGGCCCCAGCCAAGCAGTGGCCTTGGTGGCGCCTGGGGACCGGAGACTGGAGCAAGGTGGGCAGCGCTTGGGGGGGTGTGGGAAACTCCTCCCTGAGTCCTGTGCCCCAGGGGCCTGCTGTGGGCCAAGTACTGGCAGTAGAAGGAAGGTGGCCACCATGTCCCACATCCAGAGTGTATATGCTACTCGAGGTTACTCTGGCTTTTCTTCCTTGTTTTTGTTACTAGGGGTTAAACCCAGGGCCTTTGCCCTGAGCTATGTCCCCAGCATTTTGTCTTTTTTTTTTTTTTTTGAGACAAGATCTCACTAAATTACTGAGTTGGCCAGGCTGGGTTTGAATTTGAGATCCTTTGCCTCAGCCTCCCAGTGTTGGGATTAAAGGCGTGCACCGCCAGGCCCAAATCTGCTTCCCTGTCACCCTTCCCTGTTGGTGGCCAAGTTTGCAGGGTTGGAGTTACTCCAGCAGAAGGGGCCCCTCCTTGGGGCATGAGATCAGGTGCCAGTCCTGCTCAGCGTGGAGAATGGAAGGCAGCTGCTCCTCACCTGCCGTAGCCAAGGAAGGGCAAATTCCTGTCATGCACGGGCTCCCCAGGGCAGGTAGCCTAGCGTGGGGCCTGGGCCAGAGCCTTTCTGTCTGTTCCGGTCCCCAATCCACCTCCAGGGCTACATCTGGGCATTGCTAGCCCGGTGGGGCCCACTTCCTTCCCTGCACAGAGGTGTGGGGGCTCACATCTGGAGGCCAGGTGCTTTCCTAGAGCAGGCGTGGCCTCCGGAGTCCTGGCTCCTCTGTTGAGTGACGGATGAGGACCCTGTCTTCTGCCCTTTTGAGGCCATACACCGAGCTAGCATGGCCAAGTGGCCCACCCTGCTGACCTGCTGGGGGGCTGCAGCTGAGCCCCACCCAGCCCAGGACCCCTGTTTGGCTTTCCTCCTTGCATGTGGGTGCTGTGGCTCTGGTTGGTTCTCCTTGTCAGCCGCATGGCCCTGGAGCAGGACCCAGCCCCGAGCAGGAGGAGCTGAGCTGTTAGTGGGTCAGTTGAGCCTTAGTGAGCCAATATAATTGGGTGATTTCACCTGTTGTGATGTGCGAATTGATACATCCATGGTTCACAAATCCAAAGGGTACAAAAGAAAAGAGCCTGACATGGGTGTGTGCGCGCACACACACACACCACAATCAGGAGTAAGACAACACAAGATCCTGGCAGAGCAGGCACTGTCTCCTGAACACACAAGTGGATAGATGCGTGAGAGGCTGGAAAGCCAGGGCTGGGCTGTCTGGTCTTCTGGGAGCTCAGCTCACGCCCTCAGGATATGCTACCCTGACACTGGCACCCCTCCCTGCCCGCTCCCAGGTAACATGTTCCCCACCATTGGTGACGTCCATCTCGCACCCTTCACAGATGAACAGCTCTACATGGAGCAGTTCACCAAGGCCAACTTCTGGTGAGTGCGCCCTGGGTGTCGCTCGGACGGTCCTGCTCCTGCTCCTGCTCCTCCTCCTGCTCCTGCTCCTCCTCCTCCTCCTCCTCTCAGGAGTACCTGAGAGCTTGTTTGGAGGCTCTAGCAGGGGAGCGCAGCTGCTCCTATACCCCTGACCAAGAAACGGTCCTCCTCTATTGGAGGTGGTTGTCCTCTTGGAGCGAGCACGCAGCTGTGGGAAGGATGCTGTGCGGGAGGAAGGGGACTCCACCTGGCCGGCCAGATCAGCCGAATCAACCCTGGCTGTCAGTCGGTGACAGATGTCGCAGCCAGATGGCCCTCACATCCCTCAGTAGTACCTGAAGAACCGGGCTGCACTCAAGGGGCCAGCTGGGCAGGCAGGGCCCCACTTTCTTGCTGCTGCTGCTGCTGCTGACCCTGCTGGGGTGGGGCTCTCTGTAGGTACCAGCCGTCCTTCCATGGGGTAGACCTGTCGGCTCTCCGGGGCGCTGCTGTGGACGAGTATTTCCGGCAGCCTGTGGTGGTGAGTAGGGCGTGCCCCTGCTGCGTGTGCTCTCCCTGAGTGATGGGGTGGCCCCGGCTCCCTGTGCCCTGCACAGAGCGCTGTCTCTGAGGAGGAGGGCTGGGGTGGCTCAGCACAGGGTGCATGCAGGGTGTGGCCACTCGAGAGCCAAAGGAACCCATGGGGAGCAGATTCCATTAGTGGCTGGCATTACTCACCGAGGTTTCTGATTGCTGCAGACTCCGTTCCCACCTCGACAGTTGGAAAACGGGGCTTCCTGAGCGTGTCCCAGCACACGGCATCGCTCCCTTGTGATCCGAAGGGCTCCCGCCCAAATGTGCACATATAGATGCATCTACTTTCCTACTGTTTCTCCTTGGAAAGTACAGTATAATCAATGTGCTATTCTGCCTTAATATTTCCATGGTCAGAGTCCTTCAGAAGTGTGGAGTGCTCTTGGTCCCATAAGGTCTCTTTTGGTGAAGTTCTGTGTGTACTTGAAAAGTCAGTATGTGTACCTGTCACTTCAGGTCAGTTAGGTCACATTTATTAATCCTGTTGCTCAAATCTCTCACTCCTTTTTTTTTTTTTTGAGACAGGGTCTCGCTTTGTAGTTCAGGCTGGCTCTGAGCTCACTATGTAGCCCAGGCAAGCCTCGAATTCAGCAATCCTCCTGCCTCTGCCTCCCAAGTGCTGGGATAACACAGGCGTGAGCCACCACGCCTGGCACTGTGGCGTGTGGTACTAATTGCTGGTGGGCGTGAGTCACCACACCTAGTATTGTTATATGTGGTTACCAGGGATCGAATTTAGGACCTTGCGCTTTCTAGGCAAGTGCTGGAACCGCTGAGCTACATCTCCCGCCCATTGTTGTTTTTTTTGTGGTACCGGGGATCGAACTCAGGCCTTGTGCATCCAAGATTGGCACAGTACCACTTGAGCTAAATCCCCAGCCCTGTTAATTTTTTTTTTTTTTTTTTTTTTTTTTTTGCTTTTTGAGACAGGGTCTCGCTTTGTAGTTCAGGCTGGCCCTGAGCTCACTATGGAATCCAGGCAAGCCGCCGCGAACTCAGCAATCCTCCTGTCCCTGCCTCCCGAGTGCTGGGTTGTTAATTTTTTTTTATACAGTGTCTTGCCATGTTCAAGGCTGGCCGTGAACTCACTATGTAGCCCAGAGCGGCCTTAAACTTGCATCAATCCTCGTTCCTCAGCCTCCTGAGTGCTGGGATCACAGGTGTGCACCACCATGCCCAGTCCCAGCCCTTTTTAAAACATTATTTTCTGATAATCTCACTAAATTACCCAGGTGGGACTTGAATTTGCAATCCTCCTACCATCTCCTGGGATTAGACATGCTAGCACAACTGCTTTTCTCATTACTTTTGGTTATTGCAATTACTTAGCTCTGGAATTTCATTTGGTCATTTTTGTCGTTTCTTGTTTTCTGGGGTTTTTTGTTTGTTTGTTTTTGTTTTTTTGAGACAGGGTCTC
>PVIC010015339.1:0-35334 GCA_004025085.1 Thryonomys swinderianus
ACTCCTGATGTAGACAGAACCCATTAATGCATGAGCTTGCCTTATCTCTTCATATCTAGTTCATTTTTATAGATGGCCTATGTTTGGTTCATTTAAACAATGATTTTTAAAATGCTGAGACTTCTTACAATGGCTCTATTTTGTAATTGAGGAAATTCATACTCAATGAAGTGATTTCAACTCCCGTGTCCTAAATTCTCTACACAGTTGAGCTCATTCTGACCCTAAACTGATGCTTGCAGCTGCATCTCAAAATATATTTCAATTCTCAAACCAAATATAACTTCCTGAAGTTATAAGCTGGAGAACCTGCCAGGAAAAAAAGAAAGAAAGAAAACTTGAGAAGAGGAAAACAGTCTTATGGAGATTATTGATTCCAGATGTTCCAATTACTCTGTTTGGGGACTTTACTGACTTCACTTACACAAATCCTCCTCTATAAATCTTGGCTGAGTCAGGTTTGGCAAAGATTGTATTCTGTTTCTCCCAAAACACCTTTATAAACCCTTAGTAGAGTTCACACCTAATAGAGGAGGAAGCAAAAATGTCATGGTCACATTAAATCTTATGGAGTTTTAAAAAGAAATAGTTAACTGATTTAACCCTTGCCCACTGAGAGCCGAGTTAAGTCAAATATAGAACAGCATTTGGAGGCATTTTATGTGTTTTATTTTTTCATAAATCAGAAATCCATTCTTCAAATTACATTTGATTGAAATGATGACCCCTAGACAAGTCTCCTATTTTAAAATGTTTTACTCTTTATCTCAGAAAATCATAGCCTGCTCAATACTCTAGTAGACACTTTGGGAGAAAACAAAACCCATACAATTTAAGTATCAGTGCATTTTTAAAAACATCAAATGGATCGAATATGTAAATTCTGCATTTCTCAGATGAAATTAGTCATAGCACAATAATGTCTTAGTTCTGCCTTTCGACAATTTGACCATGAAAAATCCTGTTGGAAATACACCTCATTTTCACATCTTTTCATAGTATGATGCCATTCATTAGTTTCTGAGACAGGGCTTTGTTATTTCTTCACATAATTTGCACAGAAGTGTGACAGTAGGCTGTACACTCACCATCTAAGAAGTCTGTGCGGTGTGTTGGGGTCATAGTAGCTGCCTCCCACAATGACTCACAAAAGTGATTAGATGTATGTTGGAAAAATCTAAAGGTCCTACTTCAGGTTACGGACCTTCTCTGGGTTTTTACCATCAAGAGAGAGGGAAGCGGGTGGTCTTTCCTCAGCACAGCAGGACACAACTGGCCAACAGAGGGAGAGGCACACTCTTTGTAGAGTGACGGTCGCCACGCAGGGTGCAGTTGGAGCCTCAGTGAAGATTCACGATCCTGCGGTACTAAACGACCAGTGAAAACTCAGAGAGCACGACAAATCTGAAACAATATATTCCAGTGGAAACATCAGGCTGTTTGACCTGAGCAGCAACGTTCTGACTTCCTGGTTGTTCTTACGCTGTTGAATTTGGGAAAGAAGAAGAGCACGGAGGACAGTACTGTTCCCGTATCACTTTCTATGCCAAGCAAGGTATGGAAGAAAAGAGCCTCCGAGGGACAGGATTAGAGGCATTAACCAGCTGGGAAAATGGCCCTTCTTTGAGAACATTCTCCATGATGTTCAGTGGAGGAAAGGAGACTGTGGACCGCGGTGCAGTCTAGATGTGCTTTTACAAGGGTGTGTATTGACACCCCATACTCTTGAGCTAGACCTGAACTTAGTGGTTTTCAGTGGCCTGTTGAAGTCCAACAGAGCAATACTTTGGTAGACCTAAGGAACGGTGGTGGGACTTCGTACATGTCAAAATGGGCTTCTCCGTTGCGCTGATAGCTCCAGTTCGAAAGACAGAGTTTTTCATTTCTCTGTTGACTCTGGGAAAAGCTGTTCAGTTTTTTTCAGTTCGCTCGCTTTTCCACTTTTTGTTAGGATGGTGTGGGAGTTTCCAAGCTCCTTTCCTGCCAGATCAGAAACTGCCCTCGATTCTCTTTTTCTGCCCCTGATCATTTTGCTCATGCTTTTTCCTGCAGCCCACAGGCCCTTTCTCATCGCTGTGAACTGTCACTTCATCCATGAATAAACATTCAGTCGTAGGCTGACCATATGCGAAGAAAGAATCACTGACCTTGAAGACAAGAAAGAGAAATTTTCAAAACGGAAAAATCAAAGAGAAAAACCTGACATAATGTTTAAGAGCCGTATGACAGCTAAGGCAGGTGTCACATGTATAATGGGATATAAATGAGAAAAAAAGAGAAATATTCAGAGGAGTAGTGACAGAATTTCATCAAATGTCAGAAAGCTCGGAGAAAACTAAAATGAAAAAGTAAAATCTTGCAAAATAAACAAAATAAATTATATATGGATATATATTATAATAAAACTGCAGAAAATTAAAGATGAAAATTATTGAAAGAAACAACAAAGGAAAAGAAAAATGTGTTACCTATTGAGAAACTTCTCAGAAATCATGAAAACAACAGATCAGTAAAACAAGACATTTAAAAGATTGAGGTAGAAAATAAACACCCACCTAGAATTAGGTACTCTGCAAAATTATTCTTCATACATAAAGGAGAAACAAAACAAACAAAAATGATAGTATTGACTTGCTTACCTCCCAAGTAAAAAATGTTAAATGTTCTTTCAAGAGAAGAAAGTTGACAAAGGCCAGAAACTCATATCTACATAATGGAAAGAAGAACAGTACAGAAGAAATGAAGATAAGTTAAGAACAGATTTTCATTATTAATTGGTACAGCATACGACATTTATTCAAATTAATAGTAACAATTTATTACATATCTTCACATTCTTAGAACACACATTTACACATGCTAACATATAAGCAAAATTAATGATAGCAGTGATACAAAGTGAGGGAGAAATTAGAGTTACTTTTTTACTGTAAGGTGTTTGCACTACATATAAAGTGATACTGTATGTAAGTTAATTATGTGGGCTTAATTGTAAAACTCTGAGGGCAATAGACCAATCCCTTGAAAGATAAAATTTACCAAAATTCACACTAACAAAAATAGACAAATCAAGAAGGTAGTGTTTATTGAGTAAATTTAATCAATAATTCACAAACTTTCAAAACAGGACTTCCTAGGCCTAGATGATCCCAGTGGTGAATTTTAACAGTATTTAAGGAGAAAACAGTATCATTCCTCTACAATCTCTTTCAGAAGATAGGAGCAGAGGTATAATACGAACACCTGACAAAGACATTATAAGAGAACTAAACTACTGACCAATATTTTTCATAATCCTAGATTTAAAAAGTCCTCGGCAAACTGTGAGCAAATCAGTCCCGCAATGTCTAAGAAGAAGTATACACCATGATCAAGGGAGATAAATCCCATCTGCACAAGACTGTTCAATATCCAAAAATCAAGTAATGCAATCTATCGTGTCAGCAAACTAAATAAGATAAAATTTCACAGACTTGTATAAACAGACATAGAAAAGAAAATTTCTATTTTGTCAAATTTGTAATTTGACAAAATCCAACAACCATTTCTTCCAGCTAAAAGGTCTTGAACAAAAGTAAAGACACTCTCTTTCACTACTCACGTTCATTACTGTGCTCCTAGAAGAGCTAATTAATACAATAAGGGAAGGAAGAAAGCTGTACTATCTGAAAAGGAAGAAATAAATGTTCCTTTGTTCACATATTACGTAATTGACCAAAAGTACTCTTTGAACACTAAAGTAATGATAACAGTTTGCAAGATTCAATACAGGAAATTCAGCCACTTCTCTGTATAGTAGCAGTGAACATTTGTTTTAAAAACAGAAACAAAATATTTATATTAGGACTAAAATTAGAATATTTGGATATAACTACAAGAAAAAAATTACAAAATCTGTGAGGGAAGTTGCAAAACTCTGATTAGTATAATCAACATTTAATAAATGAGAGATTCTCTGTTCATGGAAAGAAAACCTCAATACTGTTTAACTTTACCTGAATTTAATCTATAGGTTCAATGAAATACTGGTAAAAATTCTAGTAATTTTATTGATACTGACAATTTGACTCTAAAGTTTACACATAGAGACAAGACAGCCTTAATGGCCCAAAATATTGAAGGGGTGTGATCTTAGATAGCTAATACTACTCAGTTTGAAGATTGACTGTAAACTGCAATAGCTCAGACACTGTGGTATTGACAGAAATATAAGTAAGTGAATCAGCAGGAGAGAACCGAGAGTCACCTAATTACAGGCACTTGAACTGACACAGAGCAGAGAAAGCATCCGGGATAATACAAAAGAAAACCTAGATGAACTTGATAATAGCAGTTTCTTTTGGATTGCACTATCTAAGGACAACACATTAAAGAAATAAATAATAGGCTGGACTTCATTAAAATTGTAGACTTTGTTCTACAAAGAACAGAGTTAAGAAAAAGAAAAAACTGCAAAAAGAGAATACTTTAAAAGACATGTCTAAGAAGATATAAATAATCAGTAAGAAAACAATAAATCTTGATTTTAAAAATTGTCAGAAGGGCGGGCGTGGTGGCTCACACCTGTAATCCCAGCACTCGGGAGGCAGAGACAGGAGGATTGCTGAGTTCTAAGCTTGCCTGCGCTCTGTAGTGAGCTCAGGGCCTGAACTACAAAGCAAGACCCTGTCTCAAAAAAAAAAAAAAATCGTCAGAAGTACTGAAAAGACACACTATCAACGAACCACAAGAACTATGTGGGCAATAAAAAGTCTATGAAACATGTTGAACATCATGGGTTGTTAGAGAATGCACAACCAATTAGGTTGCTGAGTTTAGCTAATCCTTACAAAACCCTGACACAGTGATTGTATTCCTTGGTATTTAGCTAAATGAGCTGAAATATATGTCAAAAGTCATATATGCACATAAATGTTTTTAACAGCTTTATTCATAGTTGCCAAAACATGGAAATAAACAAGATATCCTTTCGTAGGTGAATGAGTAGTTATAAGTAGTGTATTCAGGCAATGAAATAGTGGTCAGGGGTAGAAAATAATTCATAACCAAGCTGTAAATTAAAAAAGAAGGGAGAAACTTTAAACTCACATTGCTAGGCCCATCTCAAAGGATTACATACTGTGTGATACCAAGTAGATAATATTCCTAAAAGGCAAAACTATGGAGAAAGTAAAAGTATCCATGCTTTGCAGGGGTTAGGAGTAGAAAGGAATGAAGAGATTTTAGCATTGTGAAGGTACCGTTTGTGATACAGTAGACCCACCACACACTTATTAAAAGCCACGGAACACTCTTGGCCCCAAGAATGAACCCTGACTTAAATCATGTGAACTTTGAAGGATAGTATGTTAATGTGGGATCATCAAGTGAAAGAAAACACCATATTTTTAGGGATTGATAGAGGAACCTGAGTGTGTGGGTGTGTGGAACAGATGGGAAATCTTGGTGCCTTCTCAGCTTTAGTACGAACTCAAATTATTATTATTGCCTAATAGTAACATTGAAAGTTCTAATAATGAAAGTTATAGAACTTAAATGAAATGATTACTATTTGAATTTTGTTCTTGCCCAGGATATCTCAACTAGGACACTGAGAAAGAAACTAGAAACATGTTTAATCCAAAGTCTCAATTTGATTTCCAGTCAGGATTTTGTATTTCCTTCTGTAAACAATGAAGGACACTGAATAAACTGTTTTTGCAATGGTCTTTTCTAAGATAACTAAAGTAATCAGAGGGACTGTAGAGAACTGTGAGTCGTACATTCAGAGTTCAGCTCATTTACAAAGGGATTTGCTTTTTATAACAATTTCACGAGTAACCTGTAAACCTTGGCTCCTTGACCAATAATTATTAGGATGCATAAGTCAGTGAACAAATCACTTTTTAAATAACAGATACTTAGATCAGAGTTTTGCTTTTCCATAGAATCTTAAATAACCACAGCTACGGATGGAATTCAATAGTGTGCTGTCTTCAGGCACCACTGGATTTTTCTCTTCCCACTGTAGTCATGTGTACATGTAATAAAAGGAATGTGAACTTAAGCATTGTGTCTTTCACTGTCTTTCAAGGATTACTAGGTATATATGATACCTCAGATAAATAAGACAAAAATTCTATATAAATCATACTACTTTAGTTACATAAAAGTCAGAAGGCTTATTTAAAAGGTTCCAAAATGTTGTTTTTAAAAAATAATACATTCTGAGGGCACTCAAAATAAGAAGTGTTGATTTTTCAATTAAATAATAAAACCCACTTCTGTTTTTGAGCAGAAGTACCATATCATCATTCCTAACTGGAAGAATGACAAATATTCTATAAATCTTTAATTTTTAGTCATTTCATAATGGGTCAATTATTTAGTTTCTATGAGAGTAGATTTTCTTTTCTTTTCTAAGTTTATGTTTAATTTAATCTTCTAACTAGGGCATTACACAGTAAGTGATGTCAAGAGACGGAATATGACTCTATCCTTCCTAGGTCTTTGCTTCTTCAGAAAGACGACATGAAGGTTAAGACTGTCCATTCGACAGTGGAATTTATTGCTGCCTAATCACTTTCCACACATCCACGGAAGGTCTCCAGTATTTATCTGTGCGTGTTATTTTTGAGTAGCCCAGAGCAACACAGTTCGCGTTCTAAACACAAACTGGACCGCCAGCAGTTGACTTAGAGGAGTCACGGCACTGTCTGACGTAGCTGGAAACTTGGATTTTCTCTTTTTAATTCCCCTGTGACTTCGTGCTCCAGCAAGTCCTGCTTGGACACGTCAGAGGCTGAGGGAAATTTCCATGTGTCTCGAGGACCCCGTCCGGTGGACACAGGGAGAGGCAGAGAGACAGCAGGAAGGTCGGTTTCGGCTCCTCTCCCCGGGGTGCACGCCGAGCTCAGAGCAGTGGGAGCTCCGTCCAGTGTGTCAAGGGCCTCGCTAGTGGCCCCTGCAAATCAGTTGCGGGCAAAAGCATTAAATTTTAAAAGCTAGAGAAACTGTTTCAAAGCGCAGAGTTTCGGTGAGTTATTTACTATAAAAAACTCCTTCGAAGGGAAGTGGGGTGTGGGGTAAGTAATGAGGGGAAAGAAAACCGTGATGTCAACACTACAAGGGGAGATTATGCACACGGGGACGGGGTTGTAGGGTAGGCGGGGAAGGCGGGGAATATGAGAATTAAGTCCCGTCTTATACTGGTACAAACTCTCAGTGTTGAGTGCGATCATGATGTGTATATAAAATGACTAATAAAGATTCAAAAATAAAAACTGTTTCAACATGGTGACCATTTAGACTTTGAGATTAAGAATATGATTTGGGCCAGGCGTGGTGGCTCATGCCTGTCATCCCAGCACTCGGGAGGCAGAGGCAGGAGGATTGCTGAGTTCGAGGCTTGCCTGGGCTACATAGTGAGCTCAGAGCCAGCCTGAACTACAAAGCGAGACCCTGTCTCAAAAAAAAAAAAATAAGAATATGATTTGGACATGTTGTCGATATACAACACAAGCAAAATAAACCAGAAACAACTAGTATCATTGGCCGGCAACAGCTTTCTAGGCTGTGATTCAGCTTTGTGTCGAAAAGAACTTTAATGTGCGTGTGAGAGACTACTTAGCACACTGTCCCCGTTGCACACAGGCGCAGCCGTGGACCCCACGGTGTCTCGTGTGGGGATCCACTGGTCCTCGGGTCCTGCCGGGCTCCCAGGGTGCGGTTAGCAAATTACCCGTCAAGCCACGGGGTAGAAAGGATGATGATTTGTGCCCGTGGACACTCACACAGTGAGACGTCCAGCGGGAAGAGACTCAGGGGAAGGCGGTGGCTGGGTGGAAGGCCTGGACCTGGGCGCCCCACGATGGGCTGGTCGGGTGGCATTTTCTGCCCCGGTTCAACCTGCCTTGCCACTGGCTTCAAGATGCAGTGTGGAGGGTGGACCGTGGCTCCGGAAGGGCCCTGGGGCAAAGCTCCCACTCGCTTCTTGCAACGAAGAGGTCTCTTACTGTAGAGCTCCGGAGTTTACCTGCCTGCCTCAGAGAGGAGATGGGATCACCGGAGGCCCCTGAGCCGTCGTCCCGGGACTGCGGAGGCCTCCTGGGACTTCTGGCTTCCGATCCACACGCAGCGCAATTCCCCGGGGTTCTGTGGGCTTCACGAGCTACATACTGTCTGTGTTCGGGTTTACCAGTTTTCTTAAATCTGTTTCTCCTGTCTTCAGAAAAAGTAATGATTTTAAATGAGAAGTCAGTACCACCTTTTAAGGGCTAAAAATGTCTATGATGTCAAAGTGGGTTAATCACAAAGTAAAATTGTGGGTATTTCCTTTCATTCCCTCGAAGCTCCTCGCTCCGACTACATGGAGGCTCCTGGAATCTTCTTCAGCTTTCCAGGCGCCTCTGGGCCATAGCTTCTGCCATCACGGACGGCCGGCCGCACAGGAAATGCCTGTCCTACCCTTTCCTTCTGCGCTGAAACTCCCTCTTCTTTCTCCTCCATTTTCCTCTTCTCTTCCATCCTCCTTCTTGCAAATTCTAATACGGAAATGTTGTGGTATGTACCTCTAAACCTTTTTTAGCCATCTCTAATGCACCTCACCTCTTGAGAGGATGAAAAAAATAGAAACTTACTGAAGATGTGGGTTTTTTAAAATAAAATGGAGTATTATTCTGCCATAAAGAATGACAAGATCGATTCATTTATGTGCAAATGGAGACACCTGGAGGATATACTAATAACTGAAATAAATTGATCGCAGACAGGCAAATACCGGATCTTCTCTTTGATATGAACACCTGTAGATGCAAATGAGCAGTTTTTATAGAGTGGGAAATTTCCATAGGAAATTTGGTGTGGGAATGTAATGAGGGGAAGGAATAAATATGATTCAGAAAGAAAATAAAAGAGTATGTATAAAGGGGTGGGTAGGGATATGGGTAAAAATGAGAATTAACTTGTGTCGTACTCGTACAAATTCCCCAATGTTATATGTGATTGTGAGATGTACATAAGTTGTATATAAACCGTACCAATAAAGAATTCAATTTAAAAAAATAGAAACTTACTGGCAGTAAACTCGCTGCAATATTTCCCTGTGAAATGAGGGCAGACTGAACATCGAACACGAACGTGGCTCTCCTTGCTGTGGCTGACCCCTTCTAGCAAGGAGGTAGGTACCACGGCGCCAGTTTCTATGTTTTTATTATCATTAGAATCTATTTGTAGCACATAATGGTTACATTCATCATGGGAGCCCCAATAGGGCTAAATGTATAGGATTCCATCTAAGGTCAAAATGTATCAGGTAAGTAAAGGAAACCCAGTTATCATTTGTTTATGAAAGAGCAGTTTGGGGGGGGAATCATAAAAATATTATTCCATTAGAGATGTGGTAGAGGTCCAGCTGAGCATGTGCAAGACCCCAGGCTCATCCTCAATCCTGGAAAGGGGAAGAGTGGATTCTGTGCACCATAGAGTACAAGCATATTACAAGCTGATCTTCAGGTTGGTCGGAAGAACAAAGCTGACTAAAACATAGAAGAGGGACGTTTCTTTGCCATTAATGACCACATAGTGATTTCTCCATTGCATGTGCTGGCAAAGCTCTATAGAAGACATACACCACATAGACTTTGTAATTCACGCTTACAAGGCTCAATTCTTTTCTCATTATATATTTTTTTCTTTCTGTCTTCCACTTTTCTTTTCTGATGCATATTTTCCGTTTAACCTGAATTGAAAAAGGAAAAGTGGCACAACTTGGAATAGTTCGTTTCCCTTCGAAATTTACTTTGGAAAACGTCTACTTGACAAAAATCGCATCTATCCTTTCATGTGAAATACTCGAATAGTAACATTTCAGTTGAAGCATTTAATTGACATATTTAGAACTTATTTGCAAGGGGGATTGGTAAGTAATGGGATGGGCAGAGTTGGCCTTTGAAAACAGCTTGAATGAATCACGGAAAGACACAGAACTGCAATCATCCGAGTTGCCCTCGAGAACAGAACCTGTAAGAGGACAAAGGTCACCTTCTCTCTCTCTCGGCAATTCTCTGAAATCAGCAGCAATTTGCAGGCAGTAGGAAATCTGAAACTGTCTCCATCAATTACTAACTCTTGATAGAAACCTTCCTCTACCTCTTAGTAAAGTAAATGAATTGATTTTTCAGGTAAGGATATCAAATAACATTTTCTTAAATAAGCATGCCACCTACAATTTTAAAATTTTGGTTATCTTGTTTTAATTATGACTTCATTGAACTACTTGTCTTTTCTTCAGAGGTAGAGAATGTGACCCAGGGACTGTGTGCTAAGCAAGAACTTTTCCACTCAGCAATAGCCCCAACCGCAGCAAGAGGACCCAACGAAACACGGCACTTGAAATCCAATTAGTTGAAACACTAAACGTGCCTATCTTAAAACCACCGTGGCTGTGTTGAGTGACAGCACTCTCCTGCTCACTTTTGCACGATCAGCCACCCGAAGCACACGTTTCACACACACACAGTGGATTTTAGTCTCTGCTTTACGAACAGAATAATCTCATTAAGTTACGAAAAGTAGTTGGCCGTCGCCTTCTCTATGATAGCCAGGTACTTTCCAGAGGACAGATGAAGTTCGTTGGCTGGATTATCATCACTTGAAGCTCAAGACAAATTCACAGCTTCTCTGTGAGGACGGTGGTCAGTAGTCTTTCTGCTCAGGCTTTATTTTACTATGTAACCCACGTGAAATAAAGGTCTGTTTTGTTCTCGGGTACAACATCTACCATACGCTAGGTATTCAGTAAACATGGAGAGGAGGGAAGGAAGGATGGTAGAGTGGGAGGCATAATACACATAATTATTAAGGTAGATAAGCACTGATTCAATCACTTTCCTGATACATCAGATGAATAAGAAAGTGCACAGACCCCGTTCTCCTTGTACTGCTTCCTCTCTTACGAGGTCTAGAACTCGTTACTGCCTGCCGTCCATGTGCAGTGTTCCAACAACACAAAGATATTCATCTTTACCTTTTTTATCACAGTTCTAGACCATGCCCTGTATTGTTCTTTTTGCCTGAATTCCTACTTTTTCCTGAGCTACTTGTCCATGAATGACTCCTTCCACTTTCCGGTCAGATATAATCCACACTGGGAAGTTTTCCTGTTTTCTCTCAGTCAGGAGGAATTGTGTCCTCCTCTGCTGGGCCTTTGCAACCCAGAACTTCTTGGCCTCTACTTCTTTCCTTTTGCTCTGGGTCCTCGTTGCACAAAATAAATAAGTTCTGTAAATACACAGGCTTTACCTCCATAGTCTTTGAACCCTCAGGATCAAGGACAGCATCTTGCAATCAGGCATCCAGTAAATGTAGTCTAATTACACATAATGAGCAACACTGAACCATCTCATCCAAAAATATAAAATTCCCAGTTTCTCAAGAAAGGTTTTTGTTTGTTTGTTTGTTTGTTTTTGAGACAGGGTCTTGCTTTGTAGTTCAGGCTGGCCCTGAGCTCACTATGGAGCCCAAGCAAGCCTGGAACTCAGCAATCCTCCTGCCTCTGCCTCCCGAGTGCTGGCATGACAGGCTTGAGCCACCACGCCAGGTATTTGTGGTAGGTGGTACTGATTGCCACTGGGCTTGAGTCACCACACCCGGGTATTGTATGTTGTTGTATGTGGTTACTGGGGATTGAACCAGGGACCTTGCACTTGCTGACCAGGCGTTGGAACCACTGAGCTAAATCTCCAGCCCCTCAAGAAAATTTTTAAAAGTTTCATACCTGTGCTTAATCGTTAAAAGTAAATGATTTTATATAATTATAAGTGCATGTTACAAAAGTAACAAATTCTCCCCAAGTTTTATTGTCAAGGAGTCTGGTTTACTATTACATATAAGTCTTAGACATTTTGCTCTTTCAGGAAATTTTAGATGAAGACAGACTATTAATATTGAGACTTATTAAAGTAAACACGAATTACTAATAAGCCGCTGGGTTTGTTACAGAACAAGATGTATTATCTGGGTAAATGCTATGGCGTGAGCTCTGGTTTCTTAGACAAACATCATTTAGCTCTTATGTCATCTCCAGAAGCCTTTTAGCTGGTTTTAGCAGAATTTAGATAAACTGTCACTGATGTATCACCTTATTTCACTCATTCAAGCAAATGTTGATTAATCAGAAGCATGTATTATGTATCAAACATAGTTCTAATCTTTCAAGTCAACTATTCTCTAAAGATGTAGTCTTACATAAATTAAAAGTAAACCATGCTTGTATGCTCTCTTCTCCCCACTCCACTCTGCCCCACCCCAGGCCTCCAGCATCGTAGATGAGCACCAGACCAGGCAGCCACTTTCACACAGTTCTCTGTATTTTCTTATTCTTTTTTTTTTTTGAGACAGGGTCTCGCTTTGTAGTTCAGGCTGGCCCTCAGCTCACTATGGTGCCCAGGCAAGCCTCGAACTCAGCAATCCTCCTGCCTCTGCCTCCTGAGTGCTGGGATGACAGGCGTGAGTCTCCATGCCCAGCATTATATGTGGTTACCGGAGATCGAACTCAGGACCTTGCACTTGCGAGGCAGGCACCGGAACCACCGAGCTAAATCTCTGGCCCAGTATTTTCTTGTTCTTTATTTCTGTCTTTCTTATTATCTTCCTTTATTTATCCTTTCTTTTAGTCTTTTTTAAAAAAGGATATTCAAATTTCTGTTCATTTTCAGGAACTCAAGTTTTTCATCTTTTTAAAAAAATTTTTGAATTTTCTCTTGTGCTCACTGATGATTTTCTACACGGAATATTAAGGGATATAATTTAACCTCAAAAATTACTTATAAAACTCTGGTTTCAGTAGCTGTAATTTGTGAATCAGCCAGTTCATAATTCCTTTGGTTGAAAATTATACTGATTTTTAAGAAACAGTGTATTCTCAAGCAGAAAATAAATTTTCATATATTCTTTATTAAAGCTAGAAATTATCACCTTCAAACATCAGCAACTATAAATATTTTAAATGAATTAATCTATATAATTAAGTCTCCTATTGATAAGAAAATTGCCCTAGTTCTATAAGCAAATCACATTTATAATTTTTAGAAGAAGTTAATGTGTTTTCTTTAAAAAGGAAAGTATAATTTTTAGGAAAATAATGAAATATTCAGTTAAGAAGTACTCAAAATTCATGTCATGGACAGGCCTATTAGATGAAAATTATAAGAGGTAGAAGCTCAAACCTTTATAGAGTTTCGTATTGCCATATAAGCACAACAAGGAGGCCAGAAGTGTTATTCAGTGAAGCATGGAGCCCTCTACCCTTTAGAAAAGAAAATGTGGCCAGGCGTGGTGACTCACACCTATAATCCCAACACTCGGGAGGCAGAGACAGGAGGATTGCTGAGTTCGAGGCTTGCCTGGGCTCCATAGTGAGCTCAGGGCCAGCCTGAACTACAAAATGAGACCCTGTCTTAAAAAAAGAAATGTGCATCATGTTCATATCAACAAAATAGCAACACAGATTAATTGTGATTGATAATTTGTCCGGAGCAAAATGTTTCACCTTGGGCCGGAGGGTTAGCTCAATGGTTCCGGCGCCTGCCTCGCAAGCACAAGGACCTGAGTTCGATCCCCGGTTCCCACATATAATGCTGGGCGTGGTGGCTCACGCCTGTAATCCCAGCACTCGGGAGGCAGAGATGGGAGGATTGCTGAGTTCGCGGCGGCTTGCCTGGGCACCATAGTGAGCTCAGGGCCAGCCTGAACTACAAAGCGAGACCCTGTCTCAAAAAAAGCAAAAAAAAAAAAAAAAAGTTTCACCTTGACCTTTTCCTTTGCCTTTGATGAAATTACTCAAGGCATTTTATAGGGTTCAAACTAAGAATAATAAATTATTTTTTGGTTTAATCTGTAAAGCCTTCCAGAAATACAGTCTATGCTAAAGTCGATATTTTAAAATATTTTTATAAAACATCATAGATTAATGATGCAGACCTTTGGCTTTTTATCTAGCAGATTTGATTGGAGGGTTTTAAGGAAGAGGACCTTCCAACCGTTTGATTTACTATTGAATTACTGTCACTATGTAGCTTGACTCAGTTAAACTTCAGTGTATTTCTGTAATCATTAGGACCCCTCTCCCAAAACATTAGCACTTTCAAAGATTAGAGGAGGGATCCACTTCAAACCTGAGTCTTGCCGATTTTTACCCAGTTTGGGGGCTGTCCTGCCACTTCAAGGCATTAAAAACAAACAGATCATTACTCTGCTTGTCCATTTTGGAGTTTCTTTCCAGGAAGCACCGTTTAAGATCAACTGTGATCTTCAGTTCCCATATTGGCCTGTTAAAAAGAACAAATTTAACGAGTATTTGGCTCAGGCACAAAGTGCTAAAACAACAGATGGAATCAATATTAGACTTTACCAAGGAGTTACATCGGAAATCAACAGTTCTTTGCAGTGATTAATGATGATTGTGTAAATTTCTTTTTGTGTTGTCAGCAATCCTCTGCCCCACCCCCGGATTCTAAGTAAATGCCATAGAGACTGGTTATGAAGTAGCTCTAAGTAGATACTGAGCCCTTTCCAGACTGAGATCAATGTTAAATGGGTAGTTTGTACAGCAGACCTAAAAGCAAAGAACAGGAGTATCTGGGTATTTTAATCACTACACTTATATGAGGCTTTCACAAATTACAATCAGGCCAACCCAACACACACGCACACACACACACACACACACACACATCTCTTCTTGTAGTTTTCAATACTGCTGTAGATAACATTTTGGTTAAATCTATATTCAGTGGCTCACATTATTGTATCTATGAAAATACTGGTTTTTGTTTTGTTTTGTTCTGTTTTGTTTTGAGACAGGGTCTCGCTTTGTAGTTCAGGCTCACCCTGAGCTCTCTATGTAGCCCAGGCAAGCCTTGAACTCAACAATCCTCCTGTCTCTGCCTCCCGAGTGCTGGGATTACAGGCGTGAGCTACCACGCCCGGCACTGTGGTATGTGGTACTGATTGCTGTTGCGCGTGAGTCACCACACCCAGCATTGTTGTATGTGGTTACTGGGATTGAACTCAGGACCTTGCGCTTGTGAGGCGGGCACCGGAACCACTGCGCTAAATCTCCGGCCTGAAAACACTCTTTGCGTGTAAATTGTGACATCCATCTGTGATACGTATTTTCTTTCTTGTGTATCTATGCACTCTTCCATGGTTAATAGTTTCTTCATTTACTGACTTAGTTACCTTTAAATCTAATAATATTTTTATACATCATTTTGCTAGAACTATAAAATTATCAAAACCATATATATACATACATAATCTCTTGTGCAGAATAACATGTACCAACACACACACACACACACACACACACACACAACGTAGTACACACAGAGAGGGAGATAGAGGGGATCTTGGCTGTGTTCATGTATTTCAGCTAAAGAATTAATTCCTGCCTTCTCTTTCCATTCTGCAGCCCAGGTTTTACTGGTTTTTCTCTAAACCCGATACATCATAAATTTTCCTTTATCAAGTTCAGGTATTCTCTTCTTTCATTCATATATATCAAAAACTTTAACAAAGATTATTATATTTTGATCTCCTTCCTCTTCCTGATGAAACATATCTTTTGGGGTAAAATAATTCTGGAGGCCTTATAATTCATGATCATCATGAATGATCATCATGATGATCATTAATTCATGATCATCAAATTTAATTTATAGTTTGGCATGGAATTCTGGGTTGGAAAATATTTTTCGTCCTAATAAAAAATACAAAGGAGACTACCTGTTGTAGAGACTAGGTCTGAGCTCACACACTGCTCCTCTTCTTCTCAGGAGGATTCTGCACAACGTTCGCTGAACTCCTTTAAGGTAGATACAGACATGTGACCCAAAGCGGGCCAGCAGAAGGGGGCACAACGCTGTGCCGACCTTTGTGAATTCCCACAAATCCCTCCAGAGCAGCCTTGGAGACCCTGTGGGAACCAGGAACGCAGCCACGCCACTGTGCCACGCGTGCCGCGGGCTCCCCACCGCTGCTCTGACTGAGCCTTCCTCCATTCCGCACTGTGAGACCAAACAAGGAGCAAGCAGTGCTAAGTCCCGAGCCCTTCGAGAGCAGTGAGACTTGAGCAGCAGCCTGGACCCCAGGGTAACTCGACTGGGCTCTCACCAGTTCACGCTGGTGGGACTTGAACGAGAAAGAACTCCATACTGTTAGAAGCCAATGTAGATGTACGGCTCTGATGGCAGAACAGTTATTCCTCACTTACACTGTTAGGCCTGGCCTGAATGGGACTTTTGTAAGCAAACAGGAAACTCTATACAGAAAGGCTACTAGGGCGGACGATCACAAAGAAAATTCAGACACAGTAAACAGTCTCCCTAGTAGCGAGAACTCCAGTGACTGTCTGCGTACCTGGGCTGACTGGCCTTGGACCCTCAGTCGTACACATTCTTTATGATCATAGTCCCTTCCCAAACATCTCGAAGCTAGGTGTCTCTCTTTCCTTCTCTCTGTCTCTCTCTCTGTCTCTCTGTCTCTGTCTCCCCATCCACTCAAAGATTAAATCAATTCAGCTCTTCCCAGCTAGCTCCTAAAATCTATCCCCGATTTCAGTCTCTGTTCACACATGGAGAAGTATAAAGCTTTTTCTTGCATAAAGTGTGTCTCCAAGCAGCCTCTCACATGCCACTTATAACAAATATGACTTTGTGTCCCTTCTAATGTTAAAGTCTGTAGAAGAAGACTGTGTTTCTAAATAATTCTTTGGATCAAAGATAAACACGCTGGCTTTTTTCTAGAACTCATACCAAAATATAAATTACTTATTTTATTTTTTACATTATTTTTACTATGAAATGAAATAAAAATGTAAGGAAATACAAAAACATATGTAGAGAGTTTAATAAGTAATTATACAGTGGATACTCTTACAATCCCCAGTTTGGTCCCAGAAGGAGTATTGATAGCCAGGACCTCACACGTGGACTTTGTCCTCCAGCCACTGTGTAGGACTTTAGGAAAATCGTTTCTCTTTTCTTTTAGCTACTTATGGTTCGTAAACCTCAACAATATGGTTTGCTTTGGTTATTTAGAGCTTTTACCCATTGAAATCCTTCTTATGTACCTCCTTTTATCAACATGCTGAGATTTGTCTGTGTTATTGTATGTAGATATTATTTATTCACTTTCATTGCCACCAGAAAGCAAGTTCCACTGCCTGAAGTTCGTCGTTCCATGTCACACACTGTGTGGCTCTTGACCCTTGACCTTTCTCCCTGCTGTGCAATACCACTGTTGAAATAGATGTCTATGCTTTCTCCAGTCAATAAACGACTTCATAGCATTCGTGGTTGGGAGTTCAGTTTCTATTTCTCTGGATCTCACTTTTTCCTAAAATGTGGACCTTGTAATTTCTCATGAGCTCATCGTTTAAAAACATGCATTTATAACTGCATGAACATTTAGCTTTATCTATATATTATTTCCCCTCACCTGCCAACCTAAGCTATTTAGTTTTTATTTTGTTGGCAATAAGAATATGTGCGTGAATATTGAAGCCCTTATGATAGGAAAGGAGTGCTTCTGAAACAGGTAAATCCTAGATAAATTGCTGCATTGTGTTTCCTAGTTTTTTATTTTTATTTTTATCTTTATTGGTACATATCATGTTTACCAGTTTTGATTCAGTTGCCGCTCACCTGTGTACGCTGTAGATTTCAGCATTTCCTCAGTCTCTTTCTAATGTTGCCTTTTCTGTTTCTCTTATTCTTCTGAATTTATAATTTTTAACTAGTTTTCTATAGTCATATTGAGAGCCTTAAGGTATGAGGAAGGCTTCATTGTCTGGGGTGAAAATGGACACTCATGGGAAGGAGTGTTTCTGTGTGTGTGTGTGTGTGCGCGCGTGTGTTTGTGTGTGGTACTGGGCTTGAACACAGGGCCTTCCTCTGAGCTACCACTCCAGGTCTTTTATAATTTCTGTTTTGAAAAGTCTGGTGATCAAGTTTTTAATGCACTTTTCAAAAGCATTTCTGCTGTATATGCTCTGTATTTTAAATTTCTGATTAAATTTATTTTGAATAAAAACATTTTTCTTTACTTCCCAATACCTAATTCTCTTACTTTATAAAATTTTTAACCACTTGTCTTATCTAATCCACACATTTGACTGGTGAAGAGAATGAAATCTATGGAGGTGAAAATCTAACTTGCTAAAAGTAATAAATAAATATGAAGATTATAATCCCTTTTTCTTGGTTCCAGTTCATGTAATTTTTTTATCCCACATAGAGAAGAATTTTAAAATTATGATGAGTTTAATATTTCAGTTGGAGACATCTCTATTATTTGAACTGGAAGAAAATGGCAATAGCCATATTGTGACTAAAGAAATATAATTCTGAATTCTTACATTTTTAATTTTAAAATTATCTTACCAGAGCAAATATAATTTATTATTATTTAGATCCTCTTATATCTTGTCTCTGAACACATGCACACATACAAACACTTAATCAGGGACCACAATTTTTTTTTTTTGCTTTTTGGGGACAGGGTCTCGCTTTGTAGTTCAGGCAGGGCCCACAATCTTTACATGACACCAAAACAGAATCTAACTTTAGTTGTAAAACATTTCACAAACACTGAGGCAGAGTATGAAGTTTTGATTCATATATATATATACATATATATGTATATATATATATAAAACAATAACCAGTTTAAGATAATTAATACATCTATCACCTTTAAATTTTATCATTTCTTCATGGTTAATACAATCAAAATTCTCTCATCTGTCCTGAGGTATGGAATGCATTTTTGTTAACTATATTCACCCTGATTATCACAAAACACCAAAGCTTATCCCGCTCATTTGGTTGTAATTTTGTACACATTAACCGGCCTCTCCTTACCCCCCACCCCCGCCCCCTTCCCTCTGATGTGCACTGCTCTTCTCTCCACTTATATGAGATCGAGATGTTCAGGTTCTAAATGTCTATTTTTATACATAGATTGCTTCTTTAAAATTATTTTTTCCATTATAAATTTATTTTAAAAATGTTATATTTTATACATACATTATGATCACATTCAACATTGAGAATTTGTACCAGTACATGACACATCTTGATTCTCATTTTTTCCTATTCCCCTGCCTTCCCTCCAACCCTCTACCCTCTACAGACATGACAAGATTATATAATTTTTTCTATTTTACTAACAATAACTGAACTGCATCAACTGATTTTATGCTTAAGCATTCATTTTATAGATCTATGCTCCCTCAATCAAGGTCAGTATATTAAAGACATTTTACTTGATTTGCCTTAATATTCAGCATAGAAACTGTTTGAGTTACTTGATCTTCTGTACTGCCTATTTCCTATTTCATTCATTTCTATGCCTATCTCCATTATGTACGTAGTCATGATTTCTTTGAAGTTTGCCTGATAGTTCCCTATTAATTTTTAAGGTGAAAAACTGGCCCCATCAGGGCTAGTACAGATTCTCAAGCTGATAAAAAGCCTTCAGTTTTACATGGTGGTTGTCCCTTCCGTGAAGCCTGTTCAGTATTTGTGTTTTTAATCCATCAGGATAAGAACTTGGTTCACAAAATATGGAAAGTTGGAAGAAGCTCTCTAGGAATTCTGAGTGTAAATAATTCTAAAGAAACCTTTGTTATGGAGGAAAAGAGAAAAGATACCAAGGTATTGGAAAAGACAAACTCAGTGGAAGGACCCTACTGAGACAGAATCCTTGTTTCAGCAATGTGGCTGGTCAGGAAACTTTGAAAATGTGAGCCACAGGATGAGACTCTGACGGACTGGAAAATGACAAGGACCAGGACAAGGAAACTTTGTTTCTGGTTCCTTGGATGGAAGCCAATTGAGAGTCCAGTAATAAAAGATGCCTGTCTGGGGCTGGAGGGTTAGCTCAGTGGTTCCGGTGCCTGCCTCACAAGTGCAAGGTCCTGAGTTCGATCCCCGGTAACCACATACAATGCTGGGTGTGGAGACTCACGCCCACCAGCAATCAACACCGCATACCACAGTGCCAGGCGTGGTGGCTCACGCCTGTAATCCCAGCACTCCGGAGGCAGAGACAGAGGATTGCTGAGTTCGCGGTGGCTTGCCTGGGCTACATAGTGAACTCAGGGCCAGCCTGAACTACAAAGCAAGACCCTGTCTCAAAAAAAAAAGATGCCTGTCTGAGTGCCACCAGCAAAGAGTGGATGGGTGAATTCAGAGATGCAAACATTAGATTACAAAGTGCCAGAGTTAGGCATAGTACCACGTGCCTGTAACCCCAGCCTTCAAGGAGGCTGAAGCAAGAGGATCTCAAGTTCATGCTCATATTGGGCACATTCATCACTTAGACCTTGTCTCAAAGTCTAAAAAAAAATTTGGAGACTGAAGAAGTAGTTCAGTGCAAAACCTGTGGTTTAATTCCTAGTACCAAGAAGGAAAAAGTGGTAGAACTTCATCTTACACATTTTAATGAATAATAGTGAATTTGAGGGTTATTGAATGCTAATTATTTTTAAAGTTCAGTTAAATTTTTTGTTTAATGAATTATTTTAAGATACAGTTTGGAGTTTATAAATTTGTTTGTAACTTTCATAAAACTAAATATACCCTTTTTACATGCATCAAGCCTACCCAGACCCAATGAAATGTCAGCCCAGAAGCAGATCTTTGGAGCAGGACTGAACAATATCTGTGTAATATGAGAATGAAGTTTCTTTTTTTCTTCTTTTTGAGACAGGGTCTCGCTTTGTAGTTCAGGCTGGTCCCGAGCTCACTATGTAGCCCAGGCAAGCCTGGAACTCAGCAATGCTCCTGTCTCTGCCTCCCGAGTGCTGGGATGACAGATGTGAGCCACCACGCCCAGCCAAGTTTCTTGTGTTTAGTTCTTAATGAATTTTTAAAGGAATTACTGAAAATGTATTGTGACAGTTGAATGCAAATACTGTTATCCTCATGGTCAGTGGATCTCAGAAATATTTAGGGTATGAAAAGCATATGGTGCAAGTATCTTCAGTTCATAAAGAAGCATCCAAAGATGTCAGAATTCTGTGGCTGAGAATAAATGTTTAAATTACTATCTATAATTCCAAATACAATAAGTAGAGAAACAAAAATAAGTGAAAAAGAAAGAATACACACACACACACACACACAAATATGATTTTCAGGTCAGTTAGCCAATGTTTTAGTATTTATAAATCAATCTCATTAAGAAAACAAAACATATTCCACATTATAAATGTTTAGCATCATTGTAAAAATTGTTTTAAAATCAGTGCCCATTCAGAACAGATGCATATGATATACAATATATGTGCGCTCATATTGATAGCAGCAGTAACACTATGTTTGTAATACCCAAATCTTGCAAATGGCCCAAATGCTCATCAGTTGGAAACTGAACAAAGAAGATATGGTTTTTCTATTAAATGGAGTATTACTCTGCCATAAAGAATGATAAGTTTGAGTCACTGATACTCAAATGGACATTCCTTCAATACATACTCATAAATGAAATAAATAGGTCATGGATGCGTAAATACCATATTGTTTTTCTAGTATGAGAAACCGAAGCTGTAAATGAGTTCCAAAATGTGTAGTGGGTACTGTGAAATAGGAAGAAAATATTCAAAGCGAAAAGGGAAAGGGTGATGGGGAAAGTAAGGAAAGGAAAAAAATTGACATTAAAGAAGGAAATAATGTTTATGTAGATAGGGAGGTGGAGGCTTATTGGGAGGAGAGCATAAAATTTTAAAAAAATCAGTTCTCTAACACTGTTTATGTTCAAATGACAAGTAAAACTTAAGTGAAAACATTAAATTTAACAAAACCTTGCAACTTGAGGGAAAGAATGAATTAATGAGGTCATAGTATGGGATTGTTTATGAGCTCAATTTACCAAGTAAAAACACTTATATTCTTGAGATTAGTTGTATGGAAAGGTAAAATTGATCAATCCCTGTAAGTATGAATTTTCTTTTCTGTAAAACAAAGTTAATATTGCTCTGCGGATTGTTTTAAGGAGAAAGGAATATAATGCAACTGCATTTAAAGGCATGAAGTACTAGATGTCATTAGTTTTTGTAATAAAAAACACATCAAAACTGTATTTTCTGATCATGTTCAGTGAAACCTGTTGACCTGTGTTCAACATCTTCCCACAAGATACATGTATCGTTGGGTAAAACCTAGAGAACTTAGATGGCTTGTTTGTTTGGCCTAAGTTTTGTCTACAACAGGTAACTTTTTCCTTGTGCTTTTTTAATGAAAGTATAATTTGTTAATGCAAGTTTATGGGCTTCGCTGCGAGACTCAATGCGTAGATTTAGTATGTAATTATCACAACACGGCAGTGATCGTTTTATCGCCTTAAACATTTAAAAAATATTTTTCATTAACATATTTATGGAGTAAAGTGTGCTATTTGAATACAGACCAAATCTAGGTAATTAATGTTTCCGTTTCCTTATTATTACTTTGCCTTTGGAGACTCTGACTCTTCCTCTCTAGTCATTTGTAAAATAAGTACTGAGTTACTATGCACTTAGTCACCCCACTGTTTCTTAGAGTGCTAGAACTAATTAGCGGCATCTGAGTAGCTCTTATCCCGCCTCCCTCTACTCCCCCTCTGTAACCCTCTCCTTAGACTCCTCCAAAACTCCCTTTTGGTGTAGGACTTTACCTCAAGCGGCACTCAACTCTCACCTTCAACCCTAAAGTCCATCAGTGAGATGTCCTGACCTTCAGGCATGTCTCTTTGAGCAATCTCTTGACCTGGATTTCTTTATTCAAATTACATTGATCTTGCAGCTATGCCAACCAGAGCAAAAAAGCCATTAGGGATCTGTAAGATGGTGGGAAGGTGACTGGGAGGACTTAATATGTTTTATATGTTAATTGCTAAAGTAGCAATTCAGAAATCCTTTAAACGTATTATCTGAACTGGGCAAGTAGTTAGTCTAGAAATTTAAATTTAATAGAATTAGCAAATGCACTTTTGATTGAGTAATTTTTTGCTGGTGCCTTAAGATGCTAAAATATAGAGAACTATTTATATACCGAGTCTGAAAAACTTGTTTGTGTTCTTGACCATGACATTTTCCATTAAACCAAAAAGTACATGAATGAGAAAATCAGTTGACTTGTTATAACTTTAGAGTTTAATTGTTCAGTTCAACATAAACTGAATGCAAATGAGCAACAATTAGGGTCAAGAAATCATACCGTATTCAGATAGCAGATTTTTACAGTGTTACTCTCCTGGGTGAAGCAATGTGACTATGCTTATGCACTGATTTTACCTAAGAAAAAAATGAATTATGGAAATATCCTGGATTTTCAGAGATCAAAAATGTTAGGCTCTAAATTGTGGATGAGCGAAGTGTAAAACGCGGTTTTCATTTGCCTTAACAGATTCTGGATCCTTTAGGACAACTAAAATGGGTAAAGGATTTGAACAGCTACTGTATTCAAGATAGATGGAGAAGATTAGAATTCTTCAGGCAGGAAATAATGAAATCGGATGTGAATGAGACACCTGTTATCATGCGGGTTGTGGGTAAGGTGAACTTTTCATCCAAATCTTAAAATTCTAGGAAGAAATGTGTTGGGACTTTAGTGCAAAATTCCACTGAGTAATCCCTAACAGAAGGGCCTTTGTGTGTGTTACTGTGAGACACTGGTGCCACGGCCCAGTGGACCGGCACTGCTCTCTGCCTTACACAGTGACCTCAGTGCACTGCGTGAACCCTTTGTCTTCATCATGACGTCTTCTCCTTTGTGAATCATATTGATCTTTAACACACTTTCTTAGCCAGCTGGACATAAAATGAAGAAAGCTGTGATTTATTGTTAATGGTGAAAAAGCCTGTATTGGAAGCAACTGTCTACTCTCCACTTGGTCAAAGGATCCATCCTGATGTTTGACGCAGAAATCTGGCACTTTACCTCCCAACCTTCTGCTCCTTGGAGATATTCTCAGGAAGAAAGGCATTTCTAGTTAACTTTCATCTAGAGATCTTATTCACATTTGAATTTGGATCTGAGCAAGAAACTGTTTGTTGTCTTGATAGCGGACAAGCTGATTTCCTTGCAGCCGATGTTACTTTCTGCCAGCAAGTCAGACTATGAATTTCTGTCCTTTAGGTCGCACTGTTTTTCTCTGGAACTCCCTTTGTGAGATGCCATGAAACCAGAGACCATGCTGATAATGCTTCTGCTTTCGTGGACCTTCCTATCAGCAGAGACAGGAGTTACGTAGTGATCACAAGTGTTGAGGGCAGCCATGGGGAAGGAAGAGGAGGCCATGGGAGTGTGGAGAAGTGCCCCTCATCTCCACACAGGGCAAATGAGTCTTATGCAGACAATGGATAATGAGAAGCCAAGGACAGTGGTACCTCGGTTCATGAATTTAATTTTTTCCAAGTTGCACAACAAATTGGACAAGAAGCAAAACAAATTCAATGGTTAGACTCAATGTTCTCATTCATTCCTGTTTGCAACCCTAATTTTGTAAAGACTTAAATTCATACTGGATGTGGTTGTACATGCTTGTCATCCCAGCACTTGGGAGGCAGAGGCAGGAGGATTGCCATGAGTTTGAGGCCAGTCTGACCTGTGTAGTGAGTTCAGAGCCGGCCTGAAGTATAAAGTGAGACTCTGTTTAAAAAAAAAAAAAAAAAAAAAAGGATTAAATTCGTGAACCAAACTACCATCACATAGCCAGGAGGGATTTTGTAGTCTTGAAAAACCTTACACCCAGGCATGGTGATATAAGCACTTTGGGAAGCTGAGGTTTGAGGATCAGAAGTCTGAGATCATACATTTTGTGTTTTGTTCTTTTGTTGGATATCTGGGACTTGGATAATTTGAAAAAAAAATTTTTATATCACAACCATTTAGAGTCCTATATACCTTACTTATCTGTATGTCCAATTCTAATTTTTTTTCCTGATACAAGGTCTTGCTTTGTAGTTCAGGCTGGCTTCAAACTTGCTACATAGCCCAGGCAAGCCTTGAACTCACAGCAATCCTCCTGCCTCTGCCTCCCAAGTGCTGGGATTACAGATGTGAGCCACCGGCCCCAGCATTGTGGTGTGTGGTGCTGATTGGTGGTGGGTATGAGTCACCATGCCTGTCATTGTGGTATGTGATTACCAGGAATCAAACTCAGGACCTTGCACTTGCAAGGCAGACATTGGAACCACTAAGCTAAATCCCAGCCCTGTATGTCCAATTCTTTTCCTTTCCCTGTGAAGTTTTCTGCCATTATATCTGTGAACAATTTTTTGTTTGTTTGTTTGTTTTGAGATGGGGTCTTGCTTTGTAGTTCAGGCTGGCCCTGAGCTCACTATGCAGCCCATGCAAGCCTTGAACTCAGCAATCCTCCTGTCTCTGCCTCCCGAGTGCTGGGATGACAGGCGTGAGCCACCACCCCCGGCACTGTGGTATGTGGTATTGATTGCCAGTGGAAGTGAGTCACCATGCCCAGCATTGTATGTGGTTACCGGGATCGAACTCAGGACCTTGCGCTTGCGAGGCAGGCACCGGAACCACTGAGCTAAATCTCTGGCCCTGTGAACAATTTTTTTTTTTAATACCTCTTGCCTTGTCTCCTGCCTCCTCAGAGACTCCAATTAGTCTTATGTTATTCTTCTTTGTATCGTCTAGGAGCTGTTGGGTTTATTTCTCATGGTCCCTTGCCATTTTTCCACAAATTATTCTCTTCCTTTCATGGGCTGCAATCTTATCCTCTAGGTTTAAAACTCGGTCCTCACGTTCATTCATCCTGTTTCACAAACTTTCTTAAAGCTGCTTAACAGATTCCATTGCTTTTGTTATCTCAGATTCTATCATGTTCCTGAGCTCTTCTTTAGCATTATTAATCACATCTTTCACAGTGGACAGTATCTCTGTTTATATCTCAGAAGTTATTTCTGATTTCCATTTTACTAGACCTGCTTTTGCTATCATCTCAGACAGGCCTGGTGATTGGGTGTAGGAGACTCCTTGTTCCTGGATTCCCCTGTGGTGGCGATTCAAAGGGAAAGGGGTGGTGGGGTAAGTAAAGAAGGGAAAGAAAAAAATCGGATGGTTAAAAGAGAAGCACAACTTACACATAAAGGAGACAGGGGTCGGTGGGAGGAGGAGAATGGGAAAACTTGAAAATTAAACTGTGTCATGTACTGGTACCAATTCTCAATGTCAAGTGTGATCATGATGTGTATATAGAATGTTCCAATAAAATCAGTTTTTAAAAAGTCTGAGGTCATCTGGGACAATTTAGCAGCTTACTGAGATCCTGCTACAAAAAAGAGGTGGGGTTGGCCACTGGGTCCACTGTGGGGGAATCAGTGTTGCAGAACAAAACAGCAAAGAGGTAAGAGGAGCTGCAAATGTGGACATTTCATGCCCCTGAGAAGAGTGAAAAAGTACCGCTTTCCCTTCTTGGTGATAGGTAATTGTTTTGGTAAGATAGAAAAGTCATGTAGTCTACAGTGCCGGAAATGGATGAGAAAGGAGGGTGAATGTGTTGGACCCTTTTGTGAGCTTCATATAGTCATCAGAAGAAGCGTTTACCTGAACTAGGGAGGTACCAACAGAAACAGAAAGAGAGAAAAGTATAAAAAGATGCATTTCACTACAAGGTTGAGAAACTTGATTCCTGGCTCTTCTCAGGTTTCTCTGAGCCATCTGGCCGTTTTCCATGTTGCTTTACTGGATGGACGCTTTACCGAAGAAAAATCTAGAAATAGGGGCTGAGTCATAAGCGTCGTTTATGACAGCTCCCAGACTTCGTGTGCAGGTTAGAAAGCTGCTGAGGAAGTTCTGCAGCGAATCATGTGACGATTGGGTGGACACCTCACTAATGAGCTTCTTTCAGCAGTAGGCCAGGACATTTACATAGATGTTCATCCTGAGGTAGGAGGAGTCAAAACTAAGACCTGATCAGGGTGCCAGTGTCCGGTAGAGTAACCACCTGAAATCGACAAATAAACAAAGTGCAGGAAGAAACACGTGTTGCCTAAACCCTCTGTCGTTTGAAGCCCACATGTAAGTTTTATCAAATAGGAAACAGAAAACAAACCAGCAACAGCACTTCTGTACTATGGAGACCACCTATGCAGCCAAGGGAAACATATAAGTGTTTATTTTTTTTTTTTAGTTACTCAATGAAAAGAAATTGAGTAACAAGCCGAAAGATGCCCAAGGCAAGAAACAGTTTCCACCCTCCTCTCCTCAACTATTTTCCATTTCTTTTTCTCTTGAGTCCACATGTCACGAGTGATTTGTTCAAAAGAAATATTATATTAGTCAATTTCCAAGAAATTAAACACAGACACAACATCATAAAAATCACAGCATAATGCAAAGACGTCTTTTCAGCAGTGAAAGTAGAGCTAAGAGCATTTTCTTTGCCTTTTTCTTTCTAGCCACTACCAGCAGTAAATTTTAGAGGAAAAACAAGATGAGGGTGAAGGAAAAAATAGCAAAGAGGAGAGGAAGAAAGAAAATCTAAAGCAGGGTATGTACTTAGAGGAAGAACTCTTCTATTCAATTTGGATAAAACATACGCCCTCTAAAAAGCCAGTGCCCTGCATCAAAAAGGGTTTACTTGCAGCTGTAAGAGTCATCTACAGTCGTATAAAGTCATGCAGTTACTTTTTCCTTGGACTAGAACCTCCTTGTGGACTGAGTTAGCTGGGCCGGCTTGGATACTACGTATGCGCTGGCAATGCCTGGGCAAACCCTGCTCCCTGCCCCCTGCTTCCTCCGGTTCCATGCTGCTATCTGTGCAGAAAGAGAAAGGGTGCCCAGCCTTCCCTGTGCCCAGTGATAGTGAGAAATCCTTGGGGTAATTATAGAGGGGTCATTAGTATGTTTATTTTCAGGAAGTTGTTATGGGCTCCTCCTCAATCCCCCAAATAATTTATATATACATTAATTATATATACATATGTATATGTATATATGTATATATTTACATATATATGTATATATATGTGTATATATACATATATACATATATATATTTGCAGGGTATTGTCCTAGAAATTTAGCTTTTATTAATGAGATTGTGGATGATGCTGTTAGTTATTCCATCTGTTTTTAACAGTGGCTTTCCATAAATGCAGTTTATAAATCCCACTGTTTTTGTGGATGTTTCTCCCTGATTAAAACAGTGGATTCACTATCAAAAGTAAGATGTAAATGAGTTCTAGAGTGTATGATAGATTTTGTGACATAGGAAATATTCAAAGGGCATGTGGTAGGGCAAAGAATAAATATGATTTGAAAAGCAAAAGAAAGCACATGTGTATAGGGGGTGGGGGATTATGGGGTGGGTAGGGATATGGGTAAAAATGAGAATTAACTCACGTTATATACTGGTACAAATTCTCCGATGTTGAGTGTGATTGTAAGCTGTACATAAAATGTACCAATGAAGAATTCAACTTTAAAAAATGTACAGAAGTCTACTTTTCACACTTGAAACATTGTCATGACCAAATTTTCACTAGTAATTTCATATATATGTATGTATTTATGTATGTATGTATGTAAATACATACATACATATATACATGAATATATACATCTCACATAGATATTTTATATAGATCTCACGTTTTGGAAATGTGCATCTCACATTTGGTAATGCTTCAGTCGCTGTTGTTTGGCATGTGAAGAAAGAATATTCAATTTACTGTTTGAAATTTGCACGTGATGTTTTGATGTCACATAAACATGACATTAAATTGCTTTGTAAATTGCTAAAAGCTTCTGAAAGTGACTACCACTTCCTGATTCTCAGTAAATGCTTGATGACTTCCCTTAATGAAGGAGGATGAAAATATCGTGCTTTGATGCTTACATCTTGATTCTTTATTAGAGCATCTGTACTTGAATTTTGGAAAGTAAAGTCCAGAAGAAAAAAAGTTGTTAATAAACATCTCTCCTGTTTAGATCGAACATCCCACAGCTTGTAGGGAGTCATCCATCAAAAATTCATGACGTTACAACTCAAAGTTTGGACTGAGAGTCTAATGAGCAATTTTTGCGCAAGCAGCGGGAGTTTCTTTATTAGGGGATCTCAGAGACTTGGCAGGCCTAGAATTTTATTGTTATTATCCTAAAACAGCATCGATTGTGCAGGCCAGAGCAGGCAGGCCCTCATATCATCATACTTTACATGTTTTTGTCCACTGTGGCCATGTAATATATGTCAACAACCAATAGACATATACAATGATTAATTCACTCTCTTTTACCATGAATTGTTTATCTAAACCTAAAGTAAAGTCAGAGCAATGACAGCCATTATCTTCCATCTGGCCCTAATTAATGAGCCCGTATACCATTCTCTCCGTGATTGTGTCCTGTTATGATTAACTTGTGCGCTATTCAACTTTTCCACTCTTCATGCTTTAAATTGCAGTTACCTCTCATGGCCTAGAGAATCTATATTTTACAGATTGTCTATGTTCACCATGTCTGGTAGTTTTCCCCAGTACTTGGCAGATCTTACATTTCTTGTTAATTAAAACAAAACATAAGTGATTTAGCAAGCATGAAAAGGTAATTCCTGGACCCGGCTTTCTACTCTTGCACAAAAGCTTGACTTTCTGAGTGCCTCATGACCACCGGCAGAGGGTGAGATTATGTGTTAAGATGTCTTAACAAGAGAAGTCCTTGATGACTGTGAAATGAACAGGCTCAAATGCAGTGACTCATTCTTTCCACTACCCAGAAATTTAATCTCCTTGGATCTCAGCTACTTGGTTCCAACCATTCCAGGAATGAGAGTTGCTTTTCCTCACATATGCCCCAAAAGCCATGTGATCTGAAAAGACAAAGTTTAATCACAACTTTAATAGCTCACAACTGCCGTGCGTCGAGCCAAACTAGTGAGAGAAACTTTCATATTCCTTTGGCCTATCAGTCATAATTTTCTGTGAGTGTCCTGAATTTGGAATCATCAAGGGAACATCCCAGTTAGAGCAACATTTTGGCTGGCAAACAACAAAGCCTCCCTGAGTGAACCGGCGATCATCTGTGACAACCTCATTTCACGGAAGACACTGGGCCCCAGGACCCTGACCGCGGCTGCTGGCCATGAAGGCAGCACCAAGTTTGTTCTCAGTAGCTCCAAAGTAGCCAAGAACAGGACAGGAGCAACTATCCCCCCAGAACCACAGCGCAGCAGGACCCGAGCCCAACGGAGATCCATGCTGCGGGATTCCAAATCGCAGACTAGCTTGAAGAATTCTAAAATGAGCCCTAAGGAGCTGCCGCGTTTATGACCACAGAGCAAGGGTCAGACGAGGAATTCTGGGAGCTGCTGAAAATCAGCTGCACAGTATTGCTTAAAACTGGCCCCAAGAGGGAGCAGGGATCAGAAAGTGGCTAATATCATCTTTTTCACATGAAATTATGGGGTGGTATTTACATTCCTTTCCCAGTCAACTGACAGCAATACTTTCCTTAAGATTGTAGCTCATTTCCTCACATGAGAGAAGAGATTGTGTTAAAGAAACACACAGGGTGAGGTAAGAGAATTACAGGCTGAGGAAAACGCTTCCATTGACACAAAAGCATGACAAGACTTGATGTGGCCATAAAGCAATCTCCGGCTTTGGAGAATTTCACTGTGGAACCCCCGAGGCCTAACACGTGAACTTGCAAAGTGTGAGATTTTAGGATCTGGTGACAAATGAAGTCATCGAGAAATCCCACCATTCAGCGAACTCTGTCAATGTGGCTTCAACATGGGGCTATGCAAAAGAGACAGATTTATTCAGTACAAAACTGTGCAAGTCAGGAATTGTCATGTTGGGAAGAAAAGGCATTGAACCTCTCAGGATCACTTAGGACAGCTCATAGGAGGCCAAGATTTACTTCACACAGTCGAGCCAAGGGGAGTCAGGGCTTTGAGAGACACATTCCCAGAAATGTTTTCTTTTACAAAAACCTATTCGTTCAAATGTGTGATCTATTTTTTGAGTGAGTATCAATAATAACTATGGTAATCATTCAGTCCAGGAGAAGTGTGTGTGTGTGTGTGTGTGTGTGTGTGTTTGGTTGTTAACCACCAAAGTCATAGGGTCATTAGGTAAATTTTAAATTTATATAGGTATTTTTAAAGGCTATGATTGGAATCCCAATCAAATCTATTGGCCATGGCATGGTGGTGCACATCTGTAATCCTGGCACACAGGAGTCTGAGGCAGGAGGATTCCCACAAGTCTGAGGCCAGCCTGACATACACAATGAGTTCAAGGCCAGCCTAAACTACATAGTGAGTTCCTGTCTCAATAAATAAATTGAGTTAGTAAATGTAATAAGTTGAGGTAAAATTCCATAGGAGGAGTAAGAAAGGAACATAGTGGTACGTCAGTTTATTAGCTTAATTTGTTTTACAGTTTTGGGGAAGATGGCTGTGTTTGTGTTTATGTGGCGAAAGTTTTGCTGAATGCTTTTGTTTGTGAACTGAATTGTTTGCAAACAGAAGCTTTTGTAAACAGAGGTATTACTGTATTAGTTCCAGAGGAAAGAAGTAATGATATACAATTTATGATTATTAAGAATCAAACCTTGTTTATGTATTTTTTTAAAAAGACGGAAAAAGTGAAAAACATGAATTTAAAGAATAAATTTACTTTGTATTTTATAATCACAAAAATTACCTTGATACCTATACTGTACTAAATACATAAATGTTATGACTAATAAACTCATAGGAATTTTTCTTGGTGAACAGATAAATTGAACTTTGCTATTGTATTATTTTTGAAATATTGTAATTAAATCTTTAATCATACAGAGACTATCAACTTCTGGGGAAATAATTCACTGGACAAATGTGCATAATGAAAATATATTTAGGTGATAAAATACTTATGAATTAGTTTAAATGAAATTCTGTGCTGTCGATGCATGTGTCAAAATAAACAAATGCTGTCAACATTGGATTCTTATGAGATTTAGGAGTTTAAAGACACTTGATGAGATTAACCCATTTCAATCATCAACAAATATCAATGGGTAATTTTTTTCAAAATACATTTTGTGTGAACAGGACTCTACCCAATGAACTCATTCGTCTGTGCTCTCTGTTGTGGGTGGGTATTATTTTATATTTTCACAATAGTCATTACATAGCCTACAAAACAGACTGACCTCCAGTTATTTCTGTGTCCCTCAGTGTGCAGTGTCCATGTCTGTGCTGTGACTTACCCATGGAGGCATTTCCAGGTGTTCCTGTGTGTGTCCATCAACATGCGGCGTTAAGGCTCACGCAACAACTAATCTTGTTGTCTCTACATGCTTATAATTTGCTCTGTAAAGTCCAAAGAATCTAATTCAATCTGCATAAGAATATTCACCATGGTGCTTATGAGTCAACCACTTGACAAGGATAAGGTAAGCACTGTAATTTATTTTTTATTAGTTATTCGTACAAGCTGGTCAGTATCTAATGAAGGAAAACTTTGCATTTGTGCAAACTAAGGGGAAATTGCTCTCTCAGGCATCACACTGAAGGCATGTTGTTATGTAGTACAGTAGTATGAGAGAAAGAATAGGCAGGCATACTCTATGCCACTGATTTTCATGCAGTTATGGACATAGGGAAAACCGGGGGAAAATGCTCATGAATGCCAGGCTTTGTCATATTTAACGTAAAAAGTACTTTTATATACACTGTAGACCCATGGTGGCAAACCTGTGGCATACGTGCCACACTGAGCTGTTCGTTATTGAAAGCCCTAGAAGGTTCGCCATCACTGGTGTAGACTGAATTTTCCCCACTTCCATTCCACTCTTGTCTTCATCCAAGCCAAGAGGAGCAAGCGGAGTCTTGCTTACTGAATAGCTGCCGGCCAAAGCCAGGCCTGCTGATTGGTTGAAACCAATCTAAACTGAAGGCCTTAGATGTGAGCCCACTTACTGTTCCTAACTCAGTTCTCCTTCATTTCAACCCGAGGTTACAAAAGCTGGGTCAGACACCTCCTGAAGCAGCTGCCCGGCTTACAGGACAGACTCATCATCTTCAGGGAGGCAGCTGGACAGAGCACGGGGCAGACAGGGCTGACTGATCCACAGCTGGCCAGGCTCAGTGCAACATCAGGACTACAAGTGAGGAGCCATCCCGAGGTCTACCCGTCTTAGTCAGGGCCTACGGGGGGTCCTGGAATGATGAGTCTGGATCCATCCCGCATCTTGGCCATGTTAGAAACGGTATCCGAAGAAGCGGCAGCTCCAGAGCTGCAGGTGACGGGGTGCCGTGGCCGACGGACACACTGGGCAGCCCAGAGAGCTGCCACAGGGGGGGAGGCGCTGGGGGAAACTGGCCCGGGGCCTGCTCGGGGGACTCGGGAGGAGCAGAGGGAAGCGATGGGAAGCAGTGAGAAGACTGCTTCTGCCTTCACAGGAGGAAGGCCACACCAGACGCTGGTCATCGGCTTCCGGGTTCCACACTCCGGCCTAGTGAACACTGCGTGTACGTCTAAAGCGTGGATAGCAGGCGGCGCACACCCCTTCCGAGTGTAGGCCCTGACTGACTGGAGTTTGCCCCGGTGAGGTGTGTGTCCTGCACAATCCCCTGTTGCCCGTGTGCCAGCGTCACAGGGTGGGGCCAAGATGGGGATCAGCAGCCTCCCCGAAAAGACTCCACAGAAGCGAAGTTTGCCCCTTTGGTGATCAGTCACCCCACATTTGTGGGGCCACAGCAGCCCTGGAGGACACACTTCACCCTGGAGGCATGCTGGGGTGACCCTCATCCGAAACCAGACCTTTCAACGTGACCCTCCAGGCCTGCGTAACACCGCCTGACCTGGGCTCTGTCCGCAGGAGCCGCTCTGTGTCTCCTCAGAGGGCTGTGTCTACCCGCTGCTCACAATGGCTTCTATTTCTTCTTAGCTTTCATCCTTTTTTCCATCTTTTGTCAGCTCCCTCCTGGTTTCCAGGTAACATCTTCTCACTCGATTTCTTTCCAGGTTACCGTTTTCCAGACTCTAGACCCTGCTCTGAAGCAGGGGAGGCCCTGGCACTCACTGAGGTGCCACTGTTTGTCTCTGACGCTCTATTCCATTGCCATGTTGCTGGTGCCCACGGTGACCTTGGGCGACCTTGACTAGTTACAGAATGATGATCAGTCTGACTTGTTATGTTTTGTCTTGTTTTTAAATCCCTAACCATGAGATGAACTTTCTCAGCCTGCTTGGGAGGTCATTTATTTATTCAGATATTATATACATAGATTTTCATCTGGCATACATGGAGTGTAGAGGCGGAAAGATGAGCCATCCCTAGAATTCTCAAAATTTACCTGATCTAATAATCATTTATCAGTAGTAAGGAAAAGCAATATCCCAGGCAATCATAGAATCCAGAGTTTGAATCTACGCTTCTGATAGGAATGTTATCAAAAATAAAATAGGATGTAGGCCAGTTAACAGCAGACGAAAGAGCATCTAAATGGTAAATGTCATAAATTGTACTCAAAATACAATTATTTATGCACGAAAAAGGAATCATGAAACCATAGCAAACAAGAATGAAGAAAGTGTGAAATCTTTCTTAATACTAGTTGAGATTTTTAAGCGCATACTCTAAGGGATTTCCACTTTAATAAAGAAGATCTTAAGTTTGTTGATGTTGAATAAGATTTGGCAACCAATAGCTATGAAAGTTCCACCATGGTACCATTTCCCTTCTACTCTGAACTACTGTATTGGAATAGAAAGTACTGAGTATTTTCTGTGTCCCCAAATCTATTGAGGGGATAGAATAAAAAATACTTACGTTATCCAAGTTATAATATTCTTACTAGACAGTTATCTTTCAAGATTTGTCAGATTTAGCAAGTAAAAATATGTCATAGTCTCTTTTATGTAAATGAACCACAAATTAGTGTAAGTGTCTTCCAAATGCAGTATGGAATGTATTTATACAAAAAACAAGAGTCAATAACTAACTCATTGGTAGCTGCTCACTGGAAGCTGACGTTTAGCAAGGCATTCTGTTTTTCTCTAGAACTCTTATTTGAAAAATGTTGTATTTGAAGTAGTTATAGCTGATGTAGCAGGCCAAACTCATATCTCAGCAGCCCCACATAATTCAAATTTACTTCTGACTTGCAGATGATGATATTCCTGTTCGTGTAGCTCCCTGCCAGGGAGAAGGTGAAATGACCCTTCTATGCTGTAGGCCCATTTTTCAAAACACAGATGGCAAATTTGACTTGGGCGTTGCCTGCATCCCTGACAGCTAGTAAGAAGACGGCCCACTGTGGGGTGGAGGGAACAGCTGAGTTCT
Source organism: Thryonomys swinderianus (assembly GCA_004025085.1). Lineage (NCBI taxonomy): Eukaryota > Metazoa > Chordata > Mammalia > Rodentia > Thryonomyidae > Thryonomys > Thryonomys swinderianus. The sequence continues at coordinate 35,334 of PVIC010015339.1, forward strand.
C